>JACXGM010000328.1:0-23042 GCA_016801145.1 Umbra pygmaea
ACATTTTGATATATAACATGTGCATGAAACCCTAAAACTGTAGACACAGTGACGAGTTAGAAATATAGTTATTTTTAAAGCTGTTACAATGCCTGTTTCAATGAATGTCTATGGAGAATGTGAGTTCCAAACAAATGATCATAGTGTAAAAACTATTACGTTTATGGCTTAGATTTTGACATTGTTAGTGACAGCAGGAGTAGATGAACGTTTTCATATAAGATTTGTGTATGTGGAGTGAAACACGTAGGAGTGGCGGTAGTTTAGAAATTGTTTGAAGATTAGGCAGGTAAGAGCTGCCTCCACTCTCGCTCCACTCTAGCTAGTCCATTCATTCCTATGGGACGATTTTTTCGCTACAAAATCGGTAATATCCGAACAACCGTTTTATGAAACCTTCCACAAATCTGTACGAATGTTAACGGGAACGAGCCGCACATTTTGGCACTAGCTTTTGTGTGTAGCATAAAAACTCTGGGAGCAGTGTCCCTCTAAATATTTTCTCCATTCATTCCTATAGGACTTTTTTATACGCTATTATTTTGAAAACCATTTTACGAAACCTTTTACGAAATGACAGGAATGTTAAGGGGAACAAGCCGCACGTTTCGGTACCTTACTTGTAATTTTAGCATGAAAACTCTGGGAGCAGTAGCGCCCGGAAAATTCTGCCCATTCATTCCTATGGGAAGTTTTCGCCACGAAAACGGTAATATTTCGCAAAACCTTTGACGAAACCTTCCAGAAAACAATTCCAACTCGATCGGGATCGAGCCGCACGTTTCGGTACATTACTCTATGTATTACTCTAGTTTTGAAGCTCTGGGACGAGTAGGGGGCATATTTTTGCTATCATAATAATAATAATAATAATAATAATATATATGTCGGATAATAGTATGTGTTCCTTGCCAAAGGTAAGAACACTTAATAATAATAATATATATGTCGGATAATAGTATGTGTTCCTTGCCAAAGGCAAGAACACTTAATAATATATATGTCGGATAATAGTATGTGTTCCTTGCCAAAGGCAAGAACAATTAATAATAATATATATGTCGGATAATAGTATGTGTTCCTTGCCAAAGGCAAGAACACTTAACTATGGGGGGGGGGGTAAACCATTGATACAAATATGTTCATGTTCAGATGTTCAGCATGTTTTCAGTGTTTATGAAATGGTTTGAATATTATTTTATAATCTATTTAAAAAACACAAAGAACGTTTGCTGATGCTAGTAAATATGCCATTGTGACTTAGTTGATGGTTTAGAATCTTAGAACATATTGATAGGAGCAGGCCATGGATGATTTAAGAGCAGGGTGAAAAAAAACTAAAATGAGGCCTGTTGTTTTTGCAATTACTTTAAAACTATGGCAAGCAGCTTGGATATAAGATAATATAATGAAACTGCAGACTATGATGGATGCAATGAACTACATTTCATACAGGAAAAGCGTTGTAAAAAAAGAATCTGTCCAGCATAAACATATAATCTCTGAGCCTACACAAAGCCTTTTTGCGGGCTCAGTAAACATTTCAATGGTAACCACGAGTTTGTCACCATGCAAATAAAACACACGTATTTATCTCAAAGCAAGGTTGGTGCCCAATGAACGTTTGGCATCTATATGAGCATATACAATCGCTTAGTCATGTCGTAGCTGGTTTTAAGGCTTATACCCCAATTGTCAATTGAGAAATGTTATTGTATTCTTACATCCGAAGTATGCTGTGGGCAGAACTGTTGAGGTCTATAACAATGAATGCTATCAGTGGGCTGTCTCGTAAGCTTACTGCCATGGTGAATAAGCAGTTCACCGTAGTACATTTCATGTTGCTGTCGATGGAGGATCGGTTGGAGTCGAATATCTGTGTGGAAGAGACTAACTCTAAGAAGAGAAGACTGGTGCAAAATCCCAAGATTGCGGTAAGAATATGTATATAAGCTTTTTTAGGTAGCCCAAGCTAGAAGTAGACTGGTAGCTTTGTAAAAGAAAAAGTAAGCAGATCCAGTGTAAGTTGTTTTATAAAAGTGTATGTCTTTGGTCTTGTAATTTACAGGAAGCAGTATGTTGTCTTCACAAATCGGAGACAAATTGTAGGCGCTACGAACTGGAGCAAGGGTAAGATTTAAAGAATTTGCTTTCATTCTTCTGTATAAGGAAATAGGTACGTTAATATGTATCAAGCTTAACCATGCATTTTTTGTTTGTTTCTGTGTAATTAACTTTTATTGTGACTTACTTTTTTTATTCATAGCACTCTCATTTAATTGTTTTTCAGCTGTGTGTAAGACATATTACGAGACAGTACGCAGGCTCTCCAGGTACCAACAACCAGATCTTGCATCGCAGCTGGAAGCAAAGAGTTCAGCTCGAAGTCGATCGAGAAGAAAGAGGGTAAGACTATTAGATTAGAATAGATGTTTTTGGTCAATGTGACAATTTTTCAGATACATTAATAGATGTGTTGTGTCCATATGCAGTGATCGTGCAGTACTGATTGTGTTTATTGATTGTTTTTACAGCGATTCCGGATTACAGGGCAACGCACCACAGACATCTGCAAAATGACCCGAGTTCAGACAGAATGCCACTAGTTACCGACAGCTCCGAGTCGGCAGACAGACACTTCGCCATGATGTAGGATTTTGGGCTTTCCTGAGCTTCCCATTTGTTGTGTAGGCAGATCTCCTATGCTTTGTACATAGTTGTGTTTGCGTTTGTGATAATAAAGCACTTTGAATAAACTTTCCTTTCCTCAATATTCAATATTCATGTCCTTGATGGTAATAATAGTATAGTCCATAGGATAACGATGGCATATGCTATTATATTGTATATATATAGCCTTAATAAATATAAATATGAATTTTATTATTGGGATTTACATTTATAATGACCCAGGGTGACAAATAGCGACAGATCTGCCAACAATCATGAGTGATTTTTCTTGTTTAAAAGTTGTGGTTTCATTCAATACTGAGTGAGGAAATTCAAGCCAGGCGCAATTTCGCTTCTATTCATATGCTAAGTAGAGCCATTAGCTCTGAGTGAGGAAAATCTGTCCAGGCGCGGTTTTGCTGCTATTCATATGCAAATTAGATCCATTAGGGCCGCCCGCTAGCTCTCCACATACGTCATGGTTCATTTCTGTCAATATGTGGCACAGACGAACGCGACGTTCACAGGCTGTAAATTGTCATTAACTGCCGAAAATTAGGGAGATTTCCAGGCGTTTATGGGGACGAAAATCCCACTTTTCATGCAGTGATCGTAGATCATACTTAGGAGTTTAGATGACATGTAATTCTTGGTATTATATTGTGTAATTCTTTGTCCGGTTAAAGCGTTGTACTCCGATGCCCTTCTTAATTATCTGGAATTAAATATTATTCAATTTACTAAGTTCTGTCTGAGACATTCCAAGTCATTTTCCAGGAGATGTCCGACAGAGATATTAATGGGAACGTAAGCTATCTTGTTACGGCCTGCTCGAAGGTTCAGCTCTTATCACGCACCCATTCAAGAAGTCGCTCTAGTATTTCTTTTCCGTAGCTATTTAGTGCTCGAAGTGGGGCGGTACTCACCGGTACGCAGTACTCTTATTAAGCGTACCTGCACTTTTTTTTGCGTACCACCATGTAGCCGGTACTCAATCACACTGACAGAGAAAGCGTCAGTGTCAGAGAGATTGGTAATGATCCTAAACGTTACATACACTACACTACCCAGAGGGCACTACGTGACATCACATCTCTTGACGAATCACGTAAAGGCAAGCAGTCGGCCCACCCTATCACAAGTTCGCTTTTCCACGGACGCTAGTTCGAAAAAGCTGTCTGATGTTGGTCTGATGCCTGCGGCTGTCGCCTGTAGTGATGTTACCCGTGAACCCGCTGCTTCGAGGCATGTATCAAAAACATGAACCAATTTGGAATGAAGCTTTGTATCGGAGCATGATTCGTTTTGTGATAATCACGTGACCAGTGACATCCGAAGCTTCATTTCACACGCACCCATGTGACTGCTTTGGAATTGAATTGAAAGCTTTAAGGTTGTGCGACACTTATAAAGTTCATAGCGAGTAGAGAGTGTACAGTAGAGTTCATTGCAAGTAAGTTGTGTAGTAGTGATGGGCAAATGAATCTTTGGTGATGCACTGAACCACTTAGAAGAATTGGTTTGAAAATGGGTTCATTACTCTAAGCTTCAGTAACAGCGAAATACATCTAGTTCATGCACCTAGCCCCCCCCCCACACACATACACAGTGCAACATGTACAATATACTAACAATGGGATATCATTTTACAAATAAAGACTGATTAATTTGTGTATTGTGTTATTGATTATTGGGGAGAGAGTGCTTGGAAAAATATGGCACAAGTTGTGTGTGCTTGTGTAACTATGGCCAAGGGGTAGGTGGGATAGGGAACACTCAAATATTTTTATTAAGGAACATTATTTTTTCAACACTTTTTGGACTGAGCCTGTTTCTTTTTTTGCTCACAAACTATAGTTTGGCTACACTAATCATATAGGCTTATAATTATAATGTAGCCTAATGTTTTTATAAAGACTTGAGAAAGCCATTACTATAGGCTGCTGATAGTTACAGTTCTATAACTCTTAGCCTAATATTCAATTATAATATTTAACAGACAGCACATCTTATCAGGAGCGATCAGAATAAAGTTTTCCCACATGTCAGACCGACCTCTCTTCCTAGATGCTTCCATAGTAATCAAAATAAATCGATAAGAACAAACTAATGTTTGTCACTATAGAGGCTATTATGACCCAAACACAATATTGTGCATTATGCTTTGAGCGGGCTAGAATTCAGATTCGAAACGATGCTGTGCCAGTCGCAATGGCAGCACAGGTTTGCGTGTGCCGGTGGCGCAGCGAACCACTCAGGTGATTCATTCAGTGAATGAAGCAGTTGCTGCTTTGGACGTCATATATCATGTGATTTTTCCGTACCAAAGCAACCTTCAGAGCGGTGGTTCAAATGGAATTGTAGTTAATGGTTTGAACTCAATATAATCACAGAAATGTGTGTGCAATGTGCAATGTGTTCTTTCTTGATTTCCCTCCCAAATTGATGTATTTGTTAACAAACACAAGACACGTTCACAACCAAAATCCAAACTTTATTGTTTTTTTGTGAAGGCAATTACATTTTTATTTATGCAATGTCCCAAATAGGCTTAGTTATTTATGTCATTTTTTATTTATCCATGAATTCATACTCAAAATGTATTCATCTTTGACTCAAAGACACTCATGGCTAATATCTGTGAAAACAGTTTGTGCCACAATGCTATCCTTAACTTTCACCACCAGATGTCCTCATAGAGTTCTGAAGCTTCGAGTACTTAACCTTTTTTCGATACAATTGGATTGAAACGCTTCACTGGTTCAGAAAGCTTCAGTTCGCCATCACTAGTCGCCTGACCGTAACAGATTTTTCACTGTTGAAAACCAAGAAACTAAAAAGTTTCTCTAAAAAGAAATCTGTTTTTTGTAAGTCGTTATGTTAGCCTGGCTTCAGAAAGGTACTAAAAGAACACGTGTTCCAGAGCCAGACAAGTCAACAGAGGTCCAAGTCCATCAGAAACATCTGGTACAATTCATGAGCTTCAAACTAACGTTAATTAAAACCCTTCACAGCCTCCAGACGTTCGCGATTATTTCGCGAACCGTACATGCTTGGAACCGTTGGAAAGACAAAGATTAGACGCAGAGAATGTGCGTTAAAGACAGCCGGAGCTATTGCGCCTCAGATTCGGTCATGTCTTTTAGACTGTAGCCTTTTTTACTAAACACATTACAGACAGGATGTAAAAAATAGCTGGGATTTCAAAAACGTATAAAAATTTAGTAAGAAATGGGTGCAGCATTTTGATGTTGACTTGTTTGTATGGCCTCCAAACTTTGCACACTGGTCCAGAAGCCCCGGGGGCTTGACAATATGCATTAAAAAGCCTTATTCATCATGTTTTACATGCTTTAACACATAAAAAAATATATACATATGTTCTTTAGTTTTTTTTGGATAAATATTTAATAAAACAAAATTCAATAATGCAGGATCTTGGATTTCATTCATCCATGTTGGGCCCATGAGTCAAAAACCATAAAGCACTTCACCATAGGTCAAAGTATGACCTTTCTAGAGGCCAAAAGATCAACTTTGTGCCAGGCAGACCTAAAACTCCTTAGACCTTGAAGGTTGATGTGAGTGGAACTGCTAGCATGAATGAAGAGTCTGCAGCTACCAACCTTAACGTTACCTTAGTCAATGACACCAACGTCATCAATGTGAGTAACGAAACACATGCATGGCCTGACTGTTGGTCAAAAGACACACACACACACACACACACACACACACACACACACACACACACACACACACACACACACACACACACACACACACACACACACACACACACACACACACACACAACTTGTTTAAATAAATGCATTTATGTTGTTATAAATAACAATACATTGTTGTTGTACCAGCAACATCTCAAAGTTTTGTTTTTCACTGTAGTAATCTCAAATGTCATAACCATTTGCCAATGCAAGAGAGTACCGGCACCTTTTTTCCCCCACTTCAAGCACTGGCTGTTTACACACATGGATAAATAATCGATATGGGGTCAGATAGTTGGAGAAGAAATATCAACAACGTCTATATTATCAATCCTCTATACGCTTTAATTAAGCATTTCTCCATTCTTAACTCAGACTATTGCTACAGGGGAGAAAAGGTAATACTTAATATGCACTTATGAAGTTAAAGCATTAATAATAATATATTACCTTTTCTCCCCTGTTGCAATAGCCTTGCATGTAGTAAAACCAAAACTCCCTTTATGGGACGATCCAGCAAGCCCCAAAATGACATATGATGTACAGTATAATGTTGAGTTTTTTCAGCTTCCAGTTGTCTTCACCCATAGTGTGGGGTTTGCCCCCCTTCCTTCCGGGTCTCACTCAGGCAGTCTTCAAAAGAGTGTGAGAGACTGCTAGTCCTTAGACAGCTGCTATAATCAGTCCTGTGAACATCTAAAAATCCACTACAATATCAGTTCAACTCTTTTTCCTGGGTTAGAAGCCCTATAGAGAGATTGATAAGTGTTTTCATTTCTGACTTTATATCCTATAGACTAATGTGAGTAGCTCGACTGTGGGCAAGGACTCTGTGTTAACATGGACCTGGGTGTCTACTTTGCCTTTACAATGTGCAGACCATTCAGTCAGAATGCGATGTTTCTGCAACCATTCAGACCCGAGTGACTGGAGCCAGTGGATTACTAATTATGGTGAGAAACTGAGTTTTGGTTTTATTCGAAGCCATAAGGAGTAGCCTAGGCTGGTTCAGTGGTACAAGCCAATACTTCTGGTGCATATGTACTTCTAAGCACAGGATCTAATATGGCCTATTGCTACTTAAGCTTAACCTCACTCTATATTTCCCGTTGTCTCTATCCATATACTGTAAAAACACTAAGTTCAAATGAAAAGAGAATGCTAATATGGACATCTGTTATCAGATCTATGTGCATTGCAAAAGAAGGAAGCCCTCTTCCTTTTCCTGTTCCTTTTTCATCTATCATTTCATCAAAGTGTATCAGAAGAGAATTGGCATAGTGTTCACAGTCTTTTACTTGCTTTGCTTTATGTTATGTTATTTATGTTTATTTATTTATTTATTCAAATTAGGCTGATCTAGAGCAGCAACAGGTAACCTCATACCTATAGATGGTGAAGGGATACATTGCTCGCTGTCACAAAGTAGTGGTGTAGTGGAGAGAGGAGGACTGAGGCAGATATATGGTTGGTAGACTTCACTGAGGAGTATTCAGGAAAACAGGTACAATAGGAGTTGCAGGAGACACGGATGTTGAGAGGCACAACGGTTATATACATATATCTAAATATACACACACTCTAACGCGGTGTGGACGCGAATAACATATACATATACAAAGCGTACGCTACAATACTCAAACAAACTACTCTCTTTTCACAACTCAATACCTTGACCATTCACCTGGATGACAGCACACCATGTCTGACAATATAATACTGATTCGCGCCTTCCTCTCCTTCACCCGGACTAATATAGGGACCAATTTACCATCTGGAAATAATCTGATAATTAGGCGCAATCAGTCCCTAACAGTACCGGGTGAATGAGGGGAAGGCGCCACACAGCACACATTAATTAACATACATTCAATATACAACGCAATCAACAGCACAAAAGTACTGGCATAAGGAATAACACAAAGACATAAACAGAAATACCTATTATATATTAAGGGTCCAATCTCTCAGTTCGATGGAACAGGAACCCCACTCTGGGACACGTTGAACTTGCTCTCATACGCGTCACCAATCAGTACGTTTAGTTACCAATAAGCGGTGCTAGATTCCATGATGTCTGTAATCTAATTACTGCTTAAAAAACAGCATTTGAGTTCTAGTTTCCATAGGCAACACACAGAGAACCTGGCGCAGTGAATTAGGGCACCTCAAATGCTGCGAAAGAGTTGCAATGATGGAGATTTAGGGTTTGAACGCAGTGTAGGTTTATATTGTTATAATCGGCACTAATTACTTCTTAAGAAACTATTACTTTTAATTTAAATAATACTGGTGGGTTTGTCTTTTAAAATGGTAAATGGGAATTTTATATAGCTCCTGCATCTACAGCAGTGGTGGGCCGTCAGGGCCAGCAAGGCCTTCTCTGCAGGCCCAAAGATAATCAGAATCAGAAATGTATTTTTGTAATTCTTTAATATATTTTTTAATAATATATATTTTACAAAGTTCATTTAAATTAGTCTATATGGTGATTTCATTGCTACAGTACGTTATTTTCAGTTGCCTTGCTTTTAGTGCAGCTCATATAAATGAAAGCTTTTATCCAATAAGATTTTTTCATCTGTGTTGTCTCCGAGTAGACTAGGGCATTCAGAATTCCGAGTGAATGCCGTCTGCTGTTGAAGCCCATCAGGACCATGTTGTTGATTGTCATATTTTTAACCAATCAGATTTCGACTTTACCATGTTGGGTGTGTTCTTTGACCAAGTAAAGTGTTTCTGCCGGCCTAGCCTTACATCAGCATCGTTTCTGTTGCTGATAGGAGGGGCAGTTCAAGTTCGCCAGCCGAACAACAACTAGCTTAGCTCTCCCAGCTTAGCTCTCTCTTCTCCGATTTCTTTAAACTTTTTTAAAATTTTTAGATTGTTAGATTTTTTACTTTTAGCAGAATGGCAGATGGAGGTGAAGAACTTGCTTTGGGGGCAAATATAGAGATTGCTAATGTGTCGTCATCATGACATTCACGCAAAGCATTTTGGGAATCTTTGGCACAAACTTAAGGCGCCCATGCTAACTGTATTTTAATTAAAGTCTTATAAATATATTTTTATTTAACAGGCTCGTGCACCAGTAGCTCCAACAGTGTTCTACTAGAAAGCGCATTTAGTAAGACAAGTAAATGAGTCAAAGTTTTCACAATTTAACTTATGCATTATGTGTTTGTCTTAGTAAGTTACGTTGGTTTGTTGAATTCTGAATGCATGCAGATAGATGACAGAGCGAGGAGTGTGGTGCTTAAAACATTAGCATTCATTTGAACGGACAACAGTTTTCTTCGCCACATTTACAATCTCCTGGTCCTGGACCCATCGATCTGCACAAAAACCTAAGCCTGCCTGCTGCAGCGACTTGAAGTTACTGAAAACTTCGTGTGTGTATGCACTAACACCAGGGTTCGAATTATGATTTAATCTTTGTGGGGGTCTCTAAAAAAGTAGCCTAATAGGCGCGGCATGTGTAGATAAATAAATAGCCTAACATTGGACTTCATTCATTTGAGTTCAACGTTTATTAATACAGGAGTAGAGAATCAACAATAATAACAAACCACCTTATATCACCCTGTTGCTATACTGAGTGTATGATTTTGTTGTCCTCGTGGCAAAGAATTGGCTCTTCTAAGTGGTTTGGTATCCTTTGGTATTTAAATAACATTTTACTTGAGCAACCGATGTATAACATAACCAAAAACACACCATTCACGATATGCGCCTAGCAGTAGCATAGATCTTTTGCATTCTTTTGGAAAAAACGTTTCTTTTAGGCTGTTTATTAACATAAATGTCGTGATATATATTAAAGGAAAAAATGCATTTTTTGTGATCTAAATAATGGTGCTGATGATTTTTAGAGAACCCCACAGGTGTATGATTTTACTGCTTTCATGTGAGCTCCCAAGTAATTCGAACCCTGATTAGCACTTAATATCATGTAGTTGTATATATGGGTGCTGGAAGTTGGGCAACAGCCAACAGGTTGACGTCCCGCTGGCCCTTGACCAGTCGCTATGCTCGTAAGGTTCCAGTCCTTTCATTCCCTTTATTTTCTCGTCATATCTCGTCTTTGCATTAGGATTTAGTTTTAGGCGGTATGGTCCGAAAATGTTTGTTTTGGCCCGCTGCGTTTTGTAGGATTCTGTTTTTCACGCTAAGTTTTTATTATTTTCATGCCAGAACCCTAGCCAGCTATGCCAGCCCATGTAAACATACCAGCCCTGGCCAAACATACCCCTAATTCTTTGTGTTTTGATGACGTTGCTGCTCGCTTGGTCACATGTCTTAGCAATCTCTATAAAGATTGCTAATGTGTCGTCATCATGAAATATTCCCGCAAAGCATTTTGGGAATCCTTGGCACAAACTTAAGGCGCCCATGCTAACTCTGATTTTATTCAACAGTCTTAATATCTTTTATTTAACAGGCTCATGCACCAATAGCTCCAACAGTGTTTTACTAGAAAGCGCATTTTGTAAGACCAGTAAACGAGTCAAAGTTTTCACAATTTACCATTTAACTTATGCATGATGTGTTTGTCTTTGTAATTTACGTTGTATTGTTGAATTCTGAATGCATGCAAATAGATGAGAAAGCGAGGAGTGTGGTGCTTAAAACATTAGCATTACTTTGAACGCACGACAGTGTTCTTCCCCACATTTACAATTTCCAGGTCCTGGATCCATCCATCTGTACAAAAGACCTGGGCCTGCCTGCTGCAGCGACTTGAAGTTACTGAAATATTAGTGTGTGCATGCATTAACACCAGGGTTCGAATATGATTTCATCTTTGTGGGGGTCTCTTAAAAAAGTAGGTTAAGTAGGCGCGGCATGTGTAGATAAATAAATAATTAGCCTAACATTGGACTTCATTCATTTCAGTTCAACGTTTATTAATACAGGAGTAGAGAAACAACAATAATTACAATCCACCTTATATCACCATGTTGCTATACTGATGGTATGATTTTGTTGTCCTCGTGGCAAAGAAGGGGCTCTTCTATGTGGTTTGGTATCTTTTGGTATTTAGACAACATTTGACTTTACAATCATGTATAACGTATCAAAAACACACCCATCGCGATATGCGCTCAGCAGTAGCATAAACCTAATATGTTCTTTTGGAAAACATGTTTATTTTAGGCTGTGACATTTATGTTTATTAACATAAATGTCGTGATATATATCAAAGGAAAATGCGATTTTTTTGTGACCTAAATAATAGTGCTGATGATTTTTAGAGACCCCCACAGGTGTATGATTCTACTGCTTTCATGTGAGCTCCCAAGTAATTCGAACCTTGACTAGCACTTAATATCATGTAGTTGTATATATGGGTGCTGGAAGTTGGGCAACAGCCAACATATTGACGTCCCGCAGACCCTTGACCAGTCGCTATGCTTGTAAGATTTAGGCTATTTGGTCCGAAAATGTTTGTTTTTGAGCCCGCTACATTTAGTAGGATTCTGTTTTTCATGCTAAGTTTTCATTATTTTCATGCCAGAACACTAGCCTGCTATGCCAGCCCATATAAACTCAACATGGTATGGCCAAAGATACCCCTAATTCTTTGCATTTTGATGACGTTGCCGCCCACTTGGTCACATGTCTTAGCAATCTCTATAGGACTGGGCAGGATCAACTCTCAGCACTGGGCAAAATATTTTATTGGAAGTTAACGCAAAGATGTGCTGTTGCTTTACAACAGTGTCATAGAACTCTTTTTAAAAGAGAAAGGACTTCGTTTTCAAATAATGAGCATCTTTGGTGAGTTTGAAGGATTTTTATATATTTTTAATAGCAGGGCCTTAACTAGGGATGGGCCGATACCGATACCAGTACATTTAAATACAGGAAAGAATGATGAAATTCGGTGCATACTGTAACTGTAGAAAACGACATGAGCAACGCCCCCGACCTAGCCTCTGAAAGCGACCTTCAGCAAGGAAAGACAAATGTCGGTAGTTTGCAAAACTTCTGGGTGAACAAAATAGTGGTATTTCTGAGTTTCGACATACTAACGTTAAGAAATATAACTTAAAAGAAATACCATGTAGCCTATTTATATTTTGTTCAATAGATTACATTGATAGTACAGCTAAATGTGTACCGATTATAATAAAACAATAAAATTTGGAGAAAGTCACTTTAAACAGACATTCTCATTTTACACAAAACTTCAGCAATGCTTAGTTAGGGCAAATTCGAACACAAACGTCTATTGCGTTCGCGTTTACAAACGTGTTTCTCTCACTTAATTAGGGAATGAGACGTTAAACCATTGACATCTAATAAAGATTACACATTCTTGACCTGCAATGTAAATGATGTTGTTCTGGACATGTAGGAATATTTACTTTTCTACATTTGAATTGGCTGATCAACATCTAAGATATAGCAGATTTTAGCTTGATTAATGTGACATTTGGCATAGTTCATTAAAGTTCTCCTATCGGTACTCGTATCAGCAAGTACCCAAAATGAAATACTCTGTACTCATTCCATAAAAAATGGTATCGGCCCATCCCTAGCCTTAAAGGTTCTTAACGGGGCTTAGTGCATGTACTGTATTTGTATTCATGCAGGGGGAGATAAACAGACACACTTCATCCTGGCGCCAGACCTGTTAATACTTGTTAATTATTACTGCTTGTTTTAGATCACTACTGGTGTGAAGCATGTGCAGATCTTATATATAAGGTCTGTGTTTCAGATTCAGGGGTCATGGGCTGTGCATTTGAGTGTGCATTGTAAACCTGGATGTGCGTTTAATAATACGTAGTATTACATTCTTATGGTTTCAGTCGTGTCGGGTCAATTAGTGTATTGTAAGTCTCATAGATGTTGAGCCTCATGTTAAATAACCTTTATCGAGTGGAATAAACTTATCTTCACTATGACTATGGGGTGCATTATATGCCGAATGACAATAACCTATAGCCCAAGAATGTCATTGTGAGGTTATTATAATGCGTTTTCATTTTGGGAAGATAGTGAAGGCCTAGGTGTAAAACGCACGGCCCGCCACTGATCTACAGTATGTACTGTCGCAATTTAATAAAAGCTTCAAATACGATAGCGAACATTTTAGCCTGTGCAGTGTGGATTTTAGAATTCTTCTACGTAGTTTTAGAACTATTGAGGTTGTTCGGGGAATTTATATTGGATTACAAAGTAAATTTTATCTCCTCGTCTCAGCAACGCTTTCTCTGATGAGATAAATGGCCTTGAAGCGCAGAATGTGCTTCTATGTCTGTGAACACCCCCCCCCCCACTTGTGAAAATCGCCTGCCTAATGCTGCGTTCGTTTATATTTCCGAGTCGGAGCTCCGAGTCGGAGCTCGGAACGTTGCCTAGTAATGCGCTCCACACGCCCCCTTTTACTCGAACATCCGACTTTCCCACTCGGAGAACTCATGCTGCGTTCGATTATCCTAAAGATCCGACTTGGAACTCGGATATGACGTCACTTACACACTTCAAGCGTTCTATTATGTTTTGCACGTCCGAGTCGGAGAAAAACATGGATGCCACAAAGAAAGCTGTTGTTGCGGTAGCACTGACCAAGTACCAGGCGCTCCAAAAGCACTACATTACATTTTTTGATTATGATTATGACTATTACCCCACCATATCAAAACGCAGCCATTTGAACTTCTAAAATGTTCACTTTATTTCATGTTTTAGTCTAGCCACGTTTAGCAACACCGGTTTGAAAAGTCTTTTTTTTCAATATTTCACTCACAACATGACCGATTCACATACCAACAGGCAGTGATATGGGCACAGTAACGTATTGCAGTAATACGAGTGGTTGAAAGTGTCATTTAAATAACCAAAGCGGTCCAAAAACGATTAAAACAATTAATCACAGGGCGCAGCCATCTTGTGTTCCTGCTCGGAATTCCTGCTCGGTCTCCTCTGTGCTCTCCGAGTGGGCAAGTCGGATTTCCGAAGAAAAAGGGGCGTGTGGTGCGCATTGCTAGGCAACCTTCCGAGCTCCGACTCGGAGCTCCGACTCGGAAAGATAAACGAACGCAGCATCAGAGTTGACCGAGCAGGAATTCCGAGCGGAATACAAGATGGCTGCGCCCTGTGACTTGTAAACATGAATTGTTTTAATAGTTTTTGGACCGCTTTGGTTATTTAAATGACACTTTCAACCACTCGTATTACTGCAATACGTTACTGCGCCCATATCACTGCCTGTTGGTATGGGAATCAGTGTTGTTGAGAGAAATATTGAAAAAAAGACTTGTTTCAAACCGGTGTTGCTAAACGTGGCTAGCGTTGTAACATAAGAAACTAAAACATGAAATAAAGTGAACATTTAGAAGTTCAAATGGCTGCATTTTGATATGGTGGGGTAATAGTCACAATCATAATAAAAAAAATTATTGCTTTTGGAGCGCCTGGTACTTGGCCAGTGCTACCGCAACAACAGCTTTCTGGGTGGCATCTATCGGTTTCTCCTCCGACTCGGACGTGCAAAAAATAATAGAACGCTTGAAGTGTGGAAGTGACATCATATCCGAGTTCCGAGTCAGATCTTTGAGAATAAACTAACGCAGCATGACTCTCACACCTCATTGTCAACATGATATCTTCTATTGTCTTATACATTTTTTGACATGTCATTGCTATACGACTGAAAGCTGCATCTGCTCATTCTCCTGACTTGATCCACAGAATGTAGCTATTCGAAAGCGTTCCCCAAAGTGAAACATTTAAAAACTCAAATGATTATATTATATTAATATATTGAGTTATTCTAATACAGTTATATAATTCCATAATATACAATTACATTTTGCTGTTTAATGTAATGGCTATAAAATATACAGTATATTGCTTTTAATGATTTTTTTCAAATGGTTTTACTCTTGTTTTAATTGTCAAATAAATAATCCTGTAACTAGGATTAAAATCAGCTACATTTGAAAGAAGCTTTACCCTGCTGTACTTGAAAGCATTCCCCTACTGCTCTACTTCAAAGCATTCCCCTAAGTGAAACATTGAAAAATAAGAATGCAATATTTTCTATTAATATAAGGAGTTATTTAGGTAATTTGATTATATTCAATCGGGGTGGAGGAGTGGCTGTGTTTGAATTGCGCCGGCAGGAACGTTTGTCCCATCCATCACTCTCCAAGCCGTGATGAGCGCGGTCTAGCCCGGCCTTATTGTTGAAAAGGGGCATAGCCTAATACATCATCAATGTAGTCACACACTATCTGGAAAACTGTTTTATTTAATAAAACCATGGTTTCTGAAATGCATTAAAGCCATAGTTCATAAAATGGATTAGTAGTATATTCAAGGAACCTTATTTGACTTATTGTAGAACAAGTAATTTGAAGTAGGCTATACAGTAGTTCTAGCAACAACTTCGAAATTAATTAAGTGAAACTTTTAAAAACTATTATGCAACGTATTTTATTAATATGAGTTATATTTAAGTAATCTGATTATATGCAATCACATATGCAAAGTAATAATGTAAAAATGTTCAGTCTATGTGGGGCAACAAAACCCAGTCTCCGGCTCCTGCAATTTCCTCAGACGAGTAACATACAAATTACACCATTGAAGCAGTGTAGAATACTGTTGTTTTTTAGGTTTCCAACATAGAATTAGTGTTTTTGCGCACAAAAAGAAATGTTAAAATAAAAAGAGCAGTTTAAATGTTATTTGTAAGAAATGTAGTTAATTTCCTACAGTGTTATTTTTATCTTCACAATTGAGTTGTAATAATGATTTAAAAAATGCCCTGTTGTCTGCAGTACAGTACAGTCAATAAACCAGGTGAATTGCTTAGGATGATTTTCGCTTCCCGTAGCCACCTGGTGGCCATTATGTGTATTTTAAAATCTGCCACCGAAATTTAATTAACTTGCATTTGGCGCAGTACACCTAACTGCAGCCCCTCCCCTTGATGAGCAATTTATCCTTTCACCATCTGTCATCATATTGTCAAAAATGCTCAATTGGTACTAAGTGATCCAACGTGTATCAAGAAAATATCCCCCACACATTACACCACCAGCCTGAACCGTTGAAACCAGGCAGGATGGATCCATGCTTTCATGTTTTTTAAGACAAATGTTGACCCTATCATCTGAATGTCACAGCAAAATCTCATCAGATGAGGCAACATTTTTCCAATCTTCTGTTGTCTTATTGTCGTAGGCCTGTGCAAATTGTAGCCTGTTTCCTGTTCTTAGCTGACAGGAGTGACACCCACTGTGGTCTTCTGCTGCTGTAGGTTCAAGGTTTGACATGTTGTGCATTCAAAGATGCTCTTCTGCTTACCTTGTATCAAATGGTTAATTGAGTTATGGCCAACAACAAGGCATTTTTGGCCAGAGATCTGCTGCTCACTGGATATTTTCTATTTTTCTGACCATTTACTGTAAACCCTAGAGATGGTTGTGTTTGATGGTTTTTAAATATTCAAACCAGCCTATCTGGCACTAACAACAATGCCACATTCAAAGTCACTTAAATAAACTTTCATCCCCATTCTGATGTTTGGTTTGAACTTCAGCAGATAATCTTGACCATGTCTACATGCCTAAATGCATTGACTTGCTCCCAGGCAATTGGCTGATTAGATAACGAGCAGGTGAACAGATGTACCTAATGAAGTGGGTAGTGAGTGTATATTATGCTTGATCTCTAGTTCTCCTTCTTATACCTTACTGTTTACTGAATGAGATGGTGTTCATTTTTGCACATTTTCTATTATCACTGCCTTGTTGGAACCAGGGCCAAGATTGTCACTATAAATGCAATAATATCATTGGTTTTCTGTATTTGACAAATAAACTTGAAACCTGAAGATATTGAAGGAACACATAAGACCACTAAACAGCTCAAAATCATTGTTCCAGTCATGTTTCCGACACGACGATCACTAAAACCACCTTCTCAGTGCATTTGGTAATTCCCAACTTGGCCACCGTAAGTGTCTGGACATTTGTAAAGTGACGTCACCGCAACATTTCTGAAATTAAAACCTGTTTGTTTTGAATCGATTCAATCTCTAAATCGAATCGATTAAAGAATAAAACAGGATAAATAAAAATCAGGAAAGCAACATAATGCCTTCACCGAATCTAGCTGTAGTTTCGAAAATGTTGGCTGCAAAAGGAGGACTTACACAATATTAGGCAGGTGGTCATAATGTTGTGGCTGATTGGTATATAGTGTTATTACAGTCTTGTACAATCAGTATATTCATTGTACAAGATCATTGATTGTATAAAATCATTGACATTTTTGTGACATTTGGACACATTTTAGAAGTTTTCCCTTACTGGTTTGAGCCGGGTCATGGTTTCCTAATCATATTTCATCTCCATCTCCCTTCAGGTGACCAAGAAACAGTAGACAGATTTTGGAAGAAAACCACTATGTTCCCCTATGAGCAAGTGTTAAAAGAGGGCTCCACCATCCTTTTTTGCTGTGTTCCTCCTAGAGGTGTCCATATCACCAATATGAGCTTCAACTCCACCAGCTACCCCTTAATCAACATCACAGACCAAGTCAAAGCAATCCAAGTTCACAACCTGAATATTACAGAAGCATCTGGTTCTGGGGTGTATAGCTGGTGTGAGGATACAACAGCAAGGAGGAATACATACTGCTCCAACTTTATCAGCTGTTAGTATGGAGGACGCTGATGTTGCCCACCTTAATGCTAACATACTATATTTTTCACAAGGCCTTTGTAGCACTATATTAAAGCAATGCTGTAATTCTTTAGGATTACCTTAATCTTGTTTTATATGTTTTACGTACTAGTAGTAAACCTACCATCTACTCTACTACAGTGTATTTCTGTGGTGGACACAGTGGCCATGCATGGGTGTTCTCAGCATCTCTAAAATTCCTAAATTACTAAAATATCTGTTTTAAACCAGAATCGGGTTTGTGGTGCTGTTATCTATTCATTTGGCAAAGACATCTTAAGATCAACACTTAAATCCTTAATAAAAGACAACCTAGGGTTCTCAGAGGACATCATCATCTGTGCCCCCATCAACCTCAGCTCATTCCTCATCATCACCTATTCCAAAAACAATGAGCAGGCTCTGTGTGGACATCTCTCTGCTCACTCATAATATATAAACCTCCAATTTGCCACAACTAATTGCAACATATCTTTATGTTTTACACTGTTCTATATCGTGGAACTCTACCATGTTGGGGAGCTCTGCTCCTTGTGGAGTATCCCTTCCTGTGTAGTAGGATGCACCTGAAACAATTTGGCATACATCCGCTCGCACTAGCCGGGGGGTGACATTTTTCTCAGTTTTTTCTTCAGCTGACTGGTTATTTACAAGCTGAATCGCTTAATTAGACAATCTCTGCCATGATTAAATCAATCCTTTCTGCTGCATAATAATATACAATATCTTTCCCAGTAGCTCCTCAGACACTTGCCTGCAGATGCCATCGACTGGTCGATAATGGCGAATCACACCAGCAGAGGTGAATGAGGTTGGCAGAGCTGCGTGTGCCTTCTTACAGAAGGCACATGCGTCAGCTGTATGCTCCGGGATGTCATGGTGACTGTCATGACACAATGACACCTGTGATTGTCAAACATATTGCTGAAAGGCAGTTAAAAGATGCTACTCCTTAATGCTCCCTTTTAGCAGGAAATGCTGTTTGGCTGGTCAGAAAAGTATTTTCCTATCCATTGTCGTCACTTCTCAGCACCCCCTCCTACATCTGCTTCGATGACAAAGGCGGCTACACCGAGATCTGCCTCAGGGGATCCAGACCCGGTACCACTCAATGAAGGAGAGAGAAGAAGAGGGGTTCATCAGCTGCAGCATTTTCCTCTCCACCACCTGACCACCACCTCCACACTGACCCCATCCCTCCATGAGAGATACCCTCAACTAGTGGAGCTACAGTAGTAGAATGCTACCAAGCTTCAAGAGGTGTTGGAAGTGAATGGCGGGGGCAGCATAGCGTGGGATCCCCCAACCCCAATGCTTTGTTCAAGAATAAATTCTTTGAAACGTATTCTTTGTGTCACACCGTTCTTTCTCGTTCCGCTCCAGGTGAGTCAGACGGGCGAGATTAGATTCAACTAATGATTAAGGGTTTGTGCATCAGGGCATGTTTTTCTCTTAGAGTAATGCTTCTTATGTGACTACTTCAGGGGATTCACCAATGAGTTCTTTCATTGTTGCTAATGCTGGTAACCAGGTTGGTGAGGAGAAATCACTTCTTAATAAGGCTCTTCTTAATAAGTGTGATGATCTCTCTCCTATCCCTACTGGCCCTAATAACATGACTGGGAGTTCAGTTATTGACTCAATCAATTAATTCATAAAGGGCTGGAAACACTCTAGCCTGCCCCCAGCACACAAAAGTGTCACATGCTAGGGAGAAGGCTGGTAACTGTGTGGGTTTGTCAAAAGTGTCCCATGCTAGGGAGAAGGCTGGTAACTGTGTGGGTTTGTCAAAAGTGTCACATGCTAGGGAGAAGGCTGGTAACTGTGTGGGTTTGTCAAAAGTGTCCCATGCTAGGGAGAAGGCTGGTAACTGTGTCGGTTTGTCAAAAGTGTCACATGCTAGGGAGAAGGCTGGTAACTGTGTGGGTTTGTCAAAAGTGTCCCATGCTAGGGAGAAGGCTGGTAACTGTGTCAGTTTGTCAAGTGTCACATGCTAGGGAGAAGGCTGGTAACTGTCTGGGTTTGTCAAAGGTGTCACATGCTAGGGAGAAGGCTGGTAACTGTGTGGGTTTGGAGAAATCAAAACCTCAGGAATCAAAAGCTTCTTCTAATTAAGTGTGGCGATTTCTCTCCTTCCCCCATCAACCCTGGCACAATGAATGGAAGTTCAATCAGGATCTCTAATAAACACTTCCATAAATGGTTGGAAACATTATCGGCTGTGTGTCAACACACCACGACAGTGTCAGGCTAGGGATTGTGCTATTCATGCCCTACTAGCTCTCTTTCCGGTGCGAGCTAGCAGTAGCGCAGTTGTTGAGAGCGTTTAAGTCTAAAACTTTCTCTGTGTCAGATGGGCATTCCTCCTGCCTGTCTGATCATTCTGTGAGAAAAAAGAAAGGGGGGCGGGCATTTTGGGTCCCCCATCACGTGAAGATAATGCAGAGCCTCTGTGTTTCTCCATGTGAATTAGAGACAATACAGGAAGGAAGAGAGTTCAAACCCCTTCTCTCTCTCCTTTGATTGGCAGAGTTGGGCAAGCATGTGAGGGAGATGGGATGGTGTGGAATTTTTCCACGTCATGTAATTCAGGGATGGCTTCCTGGAGGGATTCCCTGGATGAATCAGTGAGGTTCCCTTTGCCCCTTCTAAAACGCCCCCCTTGGGCTATTCCCTCCCCAAGTCTTTCATCAATTTCTCCGATCAATGAAACAACTGGCAACTCGCGCACTCTCTCCATTCTACTTTGAATGGCAAAAGATATGTTTAATAAATATCACAATGCAGAGGGGGTATGCCCTTCAGTTCAGTCGACCTCCACCTCCTTTCTTGGGGGTCAAGTCTTCACTTCATTATGGCTTCACTCGCCAAATGGGCTGCGTTAGTGAAATAGATTTTTCATCTTGAGGAAAAAACGCTATTTCAAAGGTCCCAAAGCAAAGCGAAATGAGAGGCTTATACTTCCTGTACTTCCAAAGAAGATGGGAGGTGTATTGCCGATTCTGGACTTGAGGGTTCTAAATGGTACCATATCCAGAACCCCTTTTCGCATGCTGATAGTCAAACACTTGACGAATTGTGTTCATCCGGGGGAATTGAAGGACGTGTTAATCCAGCATAGAGCTGAAGGACAAGTACTTTCACATTCCAATTTCCAAGGTTTCTCTGGTTTGCTTTTTGAGGCACGTTTTACAAGCACAAGAGGATGCTCTTCGGATATCAGCCTGATCTCCTAGAAATCCGTGAGACTGCCACAGAATATGAACCTCAGAATCCGTGACAGTTCCACGGAATGGCCAGAAATTCTGTGGAATGGACACGGATCAAATTCCGTGGCAGTTTCACGGAAAAGTCCGCGATTGGCGCACAGTGAGACCTTGCTGTTAATTCGATGTAAGCCTTTCCCAAACCCCTAACCTAACCTTAACCACTCAGAAACCTTGCTGTTAATTCGATGTAAGCCTTTCCCAAACCCCTAACCTAACCTTAACCACTCCGAAACCTTGCTGTTAATTCGATGTAAGCCTTTCCCATACCCCTAACCTAACCTTAACCACTCAGAAACCTTGCTTCTAACTCGATGTAACTTGTATTATTTCGTAATGTATTGTTTGTAACCATGGTGACAGTGAGTAAAAAAATGATAAAAAAGCAACACGTCTGTATCGCGTTGGTATAGAAAACAGAATATAAGCAAAGTGTCCGCATGGATTCGAACTCGCAATTGCAACACGTCTGCATCGCGTTGGTATAGAAAACAGAATATATGCAAAGTGGATCCGTGGCAGTTCCACGGAATATTCAGCCATTCCGTGGAACTGCCACAGAGTTTGAAGTTAAGTATCCGTGGTAGTATCACGGATTTCTGAGAGATCACGTTGTCGGATATGCACTGGCACCATAGGTGCTTTCAAAGATTATGGGCAAAGCTTTGATCCCGGTATGACAGAGGGGGATAAGAGCACTGGTGTACATAGACAATCTCTAATCTTAGCAAGATCATCATTCCAGGCCATGTTGCTCACTACATTGGTAATGGAGCATCTGATGGCACTGGGATTTGCCCTAAACCTGGAGAAGAACACCCCTTGGCTCTTAACAGGTGACTTATCTGGGATTCCAGCTGAATATTGTCACTATGAGAGATTGTCTGACATAGGAAAGCTCAGCCATAACAGACCTTTATACACATTGTCGGCGAGATGCATCATGTCCCTGTTTGGTTTGATGTCGGCAGCACATATGGTAGCACAACTAGGGCTAATACACATATGCAGAATGCAACAATGGTTTGCAAGGCTTCAGCTGGTTCCGGTGTGTCATAGCAATGTTTGAGTCGTGATTCTGGAAACATTGAGGGCAGACTTGGGTTTTTGGAAAGACCGCAGCAGACCCCAGGTAGGGTGTTCCCCTGGCAGGGTGACTTTGTTCCTCCCCGTTCATACATAGTATACATCTGTGTTGGGATGGGGGAGGGTGTGTGAGAAAATCTATAGGAGGTGTGTGGCCTTCTCAGAGGAAACACATACATTCATTGGAACTCAGATTGGTTCTGCTGCTTCTGCAAACTTTTCGCCACTCGTAAAAGATTCAAAGTCAAAGTCAAAGTTGTTTATTTATCATATGCATCGAATAACATACATCATCCTATGCAGAAAAATTATTTTGACATGGCACGGCACATCTATGCAGTGGGCTTAAAAAAAAGAATTACAACAATATAAAGAATTTTAAAAATAATAATGACAATAGTAACAATAATAATAAAACGCTATGTACTGAGCAGTGATCTGGAAAATGTACAACAGTAGAAGTAGTAAATATTATAGATTTGGCATGGAAAATTGCTTTTGAATTCTGCTACATCAGATGTAGAGAGCATAAAGTGACTAGAGAGTGTTAGTGCTCAACAGACGATTTGCGATCAGTGTCTGTG
>JACXGM010000328.1:23142-78053 GCA_016801145.1 Umbra pygmaea
CATCAGAGATGCTAAAAGAGACTACAGGGACAAATTGGAGTCCAATTACAACAGCTCCGACCCCAGACGCATGTGGAGTGGACTACGGCAGATAACGGAGTACAAAGGCAGGAAGAGCTGTGACACCCACCCCCCCGCCTCACTCCCCGACGAGCTCAACACCTTCTTCGCACGGTTTGAGGTGGCCAACATCACCCCAAAAAAGCTGGCTGAGAACCCAGACGACTGCACTCTAACCCTGGATGTGGCTGACGTAAGGAGAGCTTTCAAAAGTGTGAACCCGCGGAAGTCTCCAGGGCCAGATGGTATTTTGAAAGGTGCGAAGAAGGTGTTGAGCTCGTCGGGGAGTGAGGCGGGGGGGTGGGTGTCGCAGCTCTTCCTGCCTTTGTACTCCGTTATCTGCCGTAGTCCACTCCACATGCGTCTGGGGTCGGAGCTGTTGTAATTGAACTTCAATTTGTCCCTGTAGTCTCTTTTAGCATCTCTAATGGCCTTCTGTAGGTCATATCTGGCCCTCCTCAGAGCCTTCGGGTCCCCAGAGTTATAGGCAGAGGACCTTACCGTTAACCCAGGGCTTTTGGTTGGGGAAGGTCTTGACATTGACCCGTGGAACAGATTGAGGCCTGATCCAGACTTTCTTCCCAAAATAATCAATAATAATTAGGGCTGGGCATCGTTCAAAATCTTTTGATCCGGTGCCAATTTCGATACCTCAGTTTCGATACCGGTTCCTTAACGATACTTTTTCCGATACCATATTTGTTTAATACATTTAACGTCAACAAAGTACAGTAAACCCAAAACATTTATTTTCCACTTAATTGTTTATCAGTAAAGCACAAAACATAACAATGTTTCAATCTTTTAAATTGTATGCAAAAGAAATATATTCATGTGGCTGTGAGTGTATTTCTTTTTAATGTTTTTGAATTTCCTTAATTTATGCTTCAAAAATAATGCTTCAATTATTTTTACTGACAATAAAAATATTATCCAGGCTAAAAGAGGCTATATTGGTAAACTACCTTTAAAAAATAACTCCCTTTATATCGATAGCAAGGCCCTATGAAATCCGTTTTATTTTTGATCAATTCCGTTTTATTTATTTTTTTAATTCCGTGATTTCTGTTATTTTTTCCCATGAATTGGACAAAAGTTGTATTCAGAAGCCTGCACCAAACCTAAAACATAGAGAATAGTGCTGTACAGTTTGCACAATCATTGCCAGTTATGCTACATTTAGTTTCCATATGATCAAAGTAATTACAGGCAGTAAAGACAGGCAGAAGACTATTTCACAAATAATGTATAGGTATTAGTAAGGGTAATAACACATTATTTCTTCTTACAGAAGAATCTACCCAAAATAAAAACTAAAAGAGTAGACAAAGAGTTCGTAAGATATGGAAGAAAAGTGGAACAACGACAAACAAATATATTTATAAAAACATTATTTTACAAAGTTGTATCAAGCGCAATCGTGTGGACAAAGCCATAACATTCAGACAGCAGCAGTCCCGCTAGTTCGACCTTGCTATCCCTGAGTGAGAGAGCTGCCTGATTAGCGAGACCGTCAGAGAATTGCTTCAGGCGAAGTAACATAGTACCCTATTGCTACTTATATGCATTTGGATAAATGATTGATAGGAGAAAAACAAGCGGTGTCTGATAGTAAAATTTAGAATGGAGTCAATACCATTGTTAATAGCTGTCCGTTATCAAGCGGATTACAACATTTGAACGATATAACGGAGCGCATGCTGGCCAAGTTCAGTAGAGAAACACAATGCATATAGCCTACAGAGCGCAAATTAACTTCCATGTTTGCTGCCTTTTCTATTACGAGAAACTCAATGACAGTGAATTAATACCAAACACCAGGGTGGACACCCGCAAAGGATAATGTGAAGGGGGAAAAAGACAGATCTAACTACAGCAACCAACTAGCAGCACAAGCTAGCTAACATACATAGAGTAGTCAACGTTATGGGGAAAATAATTGAGTTTCGATTCGCGATCGAAATGAGCGCAACAACGGCAGTAGTAAACCTGTGTTTGGTTTAAGTAGTGAAATTACACTTATCTGTCAAGTATTTCTAAAATGTGTTACCTTATCATTACGTCGGTAAAACAAATATGTTGCCTGGTCAAAGAGTAACATTATAAACGGTACACGACTGCGAGTATCTTTAGAAATCACATCTCTGCGTGGTGGTGGTGTCTGTCTCGTTCACATGACGTGTTTTAAGTTGCGTTAGATAGCCAATCGCAGGTGACTATGTTGTTACACGCAAGTATGCTACATGATTATTGGCTCACAGACGCTTTTGGAACCGAAATTTGGCATTGAAAGATAAATAATTTTTTGATACTCGATAGTATTGGAGTATTTCGGTCGGTGCCATAAAAGTATCGATGTTCGGTGCCCAGCCCTAATAATAATTGTAGCGCTTTTCTCCCCCTCCAGTTGGGAATGAGATGGCGAGGAAGCTACACTCCTTGTGTCCACTAAGGGCTCTGTCCTAAGTGGACACGAACATTCTGCATACTGAAAATGCGCTTCAGGTGTTTGGATAGGACAGGAGGCACTTTAAAGTACAGTCCTTAAAAAGTTCCAGCATTCTTTGTGGCTTGTTGTGTTTTACACAACATTTCCAAAATTCATGGATGTGTTGATGACATAAATAAGTATTAGAGGACTTAAGGAGACATTCATAACCTCCGGATTCAGTAAGAGTGAGCCCAAAACATCGGAAAGTATGTCTTTGTGACATTTCTTAATTTACATCTTGTAAAAAAAAAACAATAGCAATCCGCCGTTATAATACCAGTCCGCCATGGAACAAACGCGCCTGCTCTTAAATGGAATGTGAGATGACGCTCTGATTGGTTAATTGCATGTTACGCCCAAACCACGCCTATGACTAATGTCGCTACTTCAGACTTACCCATCATAGATTTGCGTTGGGCGCAAGTCATTTATCCCACCAGTATAATAGCAACAGCGCATAAGATCCGCCCACAAATTCACTTGCGTTTTGTGTTTGATACTTGCATTTCAGATCGTTACAATAGGGCTTGTAATATCAGCAGTTTTTGGTTCATAGAGCACTGGCCAGAATTGCTTCTATCCTCACTGTCTATAGCGATTAACTTGTACCGGGGGAATAGGAGTGATCAGGGGTATATTTGATGGCACACAGTAGTTTAGGGCAGAGCTAAGGGCAGAGCTCACATATGGGGTGGAGATCCATGATATAGAATGAGAAATACTGAAGTTCTTGAACTCTAGTTCTAAGATTTGAGCTGAGCCCTATAGGGATTATTATGATAGCACTCTCTTCGGTAGTCGGCTTCAGACTGTTTCCGAGAGAAAGGTATAGTGTGCGTGTATACAAAATAGTTGTTTCGGGTATATCCTGTTATGGAAGTTAGCTGAGAGTTAGCAACGCTGAGGACTTCCAGTTCGGTATGTGAGGTTGCATGTCTGGAGGCTCCGCGTTAATTTCAGCAATGCTATAATAATACTCACTTATACTATTTTCTACTCACTGAGTTAAACTACTGTTTATTCACTTCCAAAATTTAAAATCCCAATTATGTATTATAATTCTTACCTCAGTGAAGATGTCAAAAACAACCAGATCAAAAACAACTGACACTCCCATACCCGATTCAGGATCACAAGTCGAGGAGTCTAGCTGCAGCCCTCAGGGTAAATCCATGTCGATCATGCTGGCAGATTTGAAGAACTTTAGATCTGAGCTTATGGCCGACATGTCTGTTATCCTTGGCGAACAGATTAGATCAGCGATGGAGGCCTCTGTTGCTCCACTTGCCGTTGCTCTGGAACTTTTATGTTTTATTAAAACATTGACGGAAGAACAGGCCCGTCCATCATATGGACGGGCTGGAACATCATCTCTCGGCATACAGCAACAGGTTGGTCTCCTTGGAGAAAGTGGTCACACATCTGGATACTGAGAACCATAGGCTTGCCGACAAAATTGACGACCTCGAATTACATTCCCGGCGGAACAACATCAGAGTTATTGGCTTTTCTGAAGGCTCTCGGGAATCGACTTGGTAGCTTTTTTGTCCACTCTTCTTGCTGAGATCCTCCCTTCTGTTTTCGGGTCTCCCCCGAAGCTAGACCAAGCGCATCGCCTGGGACCTCTTCCACCCGGGGGAGGAGAAGGCAGGAAACCTTGAGCTTTCATTGTCCGATTCCAATTACTCTTTTTTCAGACCAAGATATTTTTGTTTCCCAACTACAGTGCTGGTATTGTCGCAAAGAGAGTGAAATATATTAATATCAAACACAAACTACACTCGAACAACATGAAGTTTTCTTTGCGCTTCCCAGCCCGCCTTTCTGTGGAATTAAATGATAAAGTTAATCGATTTGATTGTCGAGCTGGGCCAATCAACAATTTGGGGATCCTGAAATCCAATTAATTTCAGTATGGCAGGTATAATTATTTAATTATTAGCAAACACCTGGTTAGGGTAAATATATGCAGCCTAACTTATTACCCAGACTCTGCTATTTTTATTATTATTTTTCTGTGTTTCTCAGAGGACAGTTTTCCAGCTTGAGAGACAAAGAAATTTACGGATTCTTTTTTTATACCATCTAAAATAATCTATGTAACCTGATACCACTCCTTGGATGGCCTCAATGTGGGTACTGTCTTGGTATCTATTTTGACCTAATGGTCAGGGCCCGGTTCCCCAAAACATTCTTATCGCTAAGTAGTTCTTAACCGAATAGGAAACCTATTAGGTTAAGAACTACTTAGCGATAAGAACGTTTAGGGGAACCGGGCCCAGGTTATTTGGATGCATCCATGATTGTTGGTAATAATTAGATCACATTTTTAGTATATATACACCATTATTACTATGGTATTATTATGTTTAACTGTTTAGCAAAATTGCATTGTATGCACTTTAATTTTTTTATTGTTAAAAATGTGAGAATATGTCAGTATCTTATGTGGTGCCTCCTATTCATGTCAGGTGTAGGGATACTTTCAGTCTTGCTCCTACACAGTCTATGTAAGTGGTTACCTGCTGTCTCTGTCTAACCATGAACAGAGATTTTGGTTATGGGGGTTTATGTGTGTATGTATTTTCTTTATTACTTGTTCTGTTTGTTGATTTGTGTGTTGTTGTCTTTTGCAAATGTATATATTTACTTGTCTCTTACCATGTGGTCTTGTATGTAGCTTCAATTCATAGTGACATTATTTCCCCTGTTTTCTCCTCACATTTCTTAAATGGCAAACATCCCAATAGGTGACCACAGCAAAGCAGGAGGGCTTTCCATTTTTAAACTTATCATGGAATGTTATAAAGGTTGTAACAACCTGAGGAAGCTTAAGACAGATATAGCATTTTTGCAAGAGACACACTTATTAAAGATCACCCAAGACTACACAACTCTAGATTTAGCCAGGTCTTCCAATCTAATTTTAACTCTAAAGCCAAGGGGGTGGGAATTTTGATCAGTAAATGTATACATTTTTCTGCCACTAATGTGGTGTCGGATAGTAATGGGAGGTATTTAATTGTATCTGGCTCCATTTGGAACACCCCTGTGGTGCTGGTCAATGTCTATGCTCCTAATGTTGTTGATGTTGAATTTGCCAACAGTCTGTTGGGGAGGATTTCACTGTCACACACACACACATCGCTTGATATCCGCTGGAGACTTAAATTGTGTTATTGATCAGAATCTGGACCGCTCAAATTCCAGTCCTATGCCTCATTCCAATATGTCAAGGTCCTTCACAGATTTCATGACTAAGAATGGATGTACTGATTCCTGGAGGTTAAAGAATCAGCACGTATGTGAGTACACTTTTTCTCTCATGTGCATCACTCTTTCTCTCGTATTGACTATTTTGTGTGGACAACCTGTTGCTTCCGAGTGTGACCTCTTCTGAGAACTTGCCCATTGTAATATCGGACCATGGCCCTGTAGGACTTTAAATAACTTTATCGATAAAAACCCATACTCCCTTCCGCTGGAGATTTAACTGCCTCATCACATTTTTCTGGGTATCTGCAGATGTGACATTTCATTTCTTCTGAATTTGCATGTTTTCCTTCTCTACCATCTACCCAGCCATGGGACAAGCTACTGACTCTTCACCTAAACAGACCTCACTGATTTCTCTCTCTGATCTATTTGTTGATTATGTCTTTTCAAAAAAACTTTACCAACAGCTCAAAATTTGCCTGGGAGCGAGAAATGGGTCTTGAAATATCAAAGGAGTTCTGGGACAGAGCGACTGAGAGTGAAAATTCTACCTCATCTTGCGCCCGTCTTGCACTTATTCAGTTCAAGGTGGTCAACAGAGTTCATTACTGTATGTCCAGACTATCTAGAATGTACTCCACAGTGAAGGATGTGTGTGACAGATGTCATTCCTCCCCATGTGACCTCTATCACATGTTTTTTGTGTGCGCTAAACTGAGCAACTATTGGAATGACATATTTCATATCTTATCTGAGGCACTTAATATCAATTTGACTCCATGTCCATTGATTGCAGTGTTCAGAATCCCAGGGGACCCTCTCTCGTTAAGCCACAAAAATGCTGATCGTTGCTTTTACCTCATTACTAGCCCGCTGCAGAATCTTGCTGTAGTGGAAATCTTGTCAGCCCCCTTTAGGCTCTCTTTGGCTAAGCAATGTTTTGTCTTTTCTACAACTTGAGAAAATTAAGTATACCGTGAGGTGATCATTCTCAAAATTTTCAGATAAATGGCAGTTTTTTATCTCATATTTCAATAGTTTACAAATTTTTCCCTCAAATCTGCCATAATCCATTCTATGTGTCCAGCGTTTCAATTCTAGTTAATTATTTTTGTATGTATGCATTTGTATGAATGTCTGCGTATTGGTTGTTCAATGTGGGTTTGGTAGGTGGGATGTGAAGTGTTCGGGACTGTGTTGGGTCCAGGTGGACACCCGTTGGGTGGGGGGGGGGAAGGAGTTGTAAGGATATGTTCTGTGTATGTGTAATTGTATATGAAAACGAAATTGCGACACTCAGATCCACAAACCTGTGAGAGAAGGCAGAATCGCGACACACCCCTTCCAACTCTCAGAGTTATCCTTCCTGTCCAGATCTAATGCAAGCACATCTTTAAATTACTATTAGTATTATTTGAAGTGAACATTATAAAATACGTAGACCTACACCACAAAACTAGTTGATGACAAATTATTTCATTTTACCTGTAAGCAGCCACCGATTACGTCTCATCTGACTACCTTTCCAATCATGTGACACCTGCAAAAGTTGAGCTAGTTGAAGAACGTGTCCGCAGATTATTGAAAAGACTTAAATTATCTTTATTTAATTTTTTAAGAATTTAAAGTCTAAAAATGTCAGAAATCTCGTTTTCTAAGGTCTCAAAGAAATTTGACAATCATGCTATTTATCTTCAAATGTATTTTGTCAAATAAAGCCATAAACGCTTTCTCTGAGCAACATTCAGTTAGCAACTGCTGGCAGATTATAGTAATAGCAGGTGAATGCGGTGGCTCCATGAGTTTACCTCATAGCAACGCAGCTAATTTGTTTGTTAGTTACGTTATAAGCTTTGTCTGTGTAACATTTCCCTGTTCCTCTTCCTGGATTGCTCGAACTACAGCTTCCCTGGTCTTGCCTGCTCAGAACTACAATTCCCCTAACCTGGACTCAATCAACCTAATTCTGTACACCTACACTCACCCAGACCATATATAAAGCACACAGACACCATTGCCTCTTTGCGAGGTATTGTAAGTATTCATTTTTCTTCATACTGAGCATTCTCTTCTTGAATCGTTATTCTGGCCTGACCCGTGCATTGTGTACCTGGTATTGTGTTTTTGGATTTTGCCATTGTACCTTCGCCTATAGTTTTGGATTGTTGTTCTGGCATGACCTATGCATTGTGTACCTGGTATTGTGTTTTTTGGACTGCCCTCTGTACCTTAGCCTATATACTTGGTTTGTAAATTCTCACCTTATCTATAATGAACTGTCTTGGTCTTTTTTTTACCATTGGAGAAGTTATTCGTTACAGAATACCTCACCTTAATATAAAATGGCTGGGAGTGAGCCGTTTTACAGTGGCTGGGTCCAGGAGGATCTTCCTTGGGACCTCTACGAAGTTTCCTATGAGGACTTTTTAGTCAGGGAGGCTATGGATGGGGACTACATCCTTCCCCATCGTGTCATTGAAACTACCAGCCCCAGTCCGAAGAGTGCTGCTACCAGCCCCAGTCCAAAGAGTGCTGTTACCAGCCCCAGTCCCTGTTCCAAGATGGTGGCTCCCAGCCCTAGTCCCAAGATGGCCGCCCAGAGTTTCAAGAGTGCTGCTACCAGCCCCAGTCCGAAGAGTGCTGCTACCAGCCCCAGTCTGAAGAGTGCTGCTACCAGCCCCAGTCCAAAGAGTGCTGTTACCAGCCCCTGTCCCTGTTCCAAGACGGTGGCTCCCAGCCCTGGTCCCAAGATGGCCACCCAGATTCCCAAGAGTGCTGCTACCAGCCCCAGTCCAAAGATGGATACCAGCCCCAGTTCCAAGATGGCTACCAGCCCCAGTTCTAAGAGGGCTACCAGTCCCAGTTCTAAGATGGCCACCGGCCTCAGTTCCCAGAGAGATTTCATCTTCAATGTGTTAAGGAAAGACCCCGAAGTGGATGGGGACTATCGGGATTGGATAAACCAATGCGGCCAAGCCATCAGTGCCCGTCCAGACTTGGTTAGCCAGTTCTTCTCATGGAGGGCCGGTTATGGGTCACTCAAGACAGAGGCTGAGACCTTCCTTTTGAAGTGGCTGCTCACCCGATCCCCTCATCTAGTGTCCTGTTTGGAAGCCATTGGGGCCGCTCGATGTCCTGGCAGGACCCTGATAGCCCAGGTTCAGACGCCAATACGTCAGGTAGGAAAGGTCTCCATCACGCCCCGATCAGAAGAGGCCGCTGTTTCCGCACCACGGCCAGAAGAGGCCGCTGTTTCCGCGCCACAGCCAGAAGAGGCCGCTGTTTCCGCTCCACGGCCAGCAGAGGTCGCCCAAGCTCCCTGGCCACAAGATGTCGCCCAAGCTCCCCGGCCACAAGATGTCGCCCAAGCTCCCCGGTCACAAGATGTCGCCCAAGCTCCCCGGCCACAAGAGGTCGCCCAAGCTCCCCGGCCACAAGAGGTTGCCCAAGCTCCCCGGCCACAAGAGGTCGCTCCCGTTCCACGGCCACAAGAGGTCGCTCCCGTTCCACGGCCACAAGAGGTCGCTCCCGTTCCACGGCCACAAGAGGTCGCTCCCGTCTCCGCCTCGGCCTTCGCTTCTGCCTTGCTCGGCCGGACCTCCGCCTGCCCGGACTCGGCCGTCCAGCCCGTCGCTACTGCCGCCCTCCTCCGGACCACTGTTGCTGTTTCATCCCTCCGGTCCGCTGCTGCTGCCTCCGCTCTACGGCCCGCCTGGATTCCCTCCACCTGCCTGTTCTGCTCGTCTGCTTCGCCCTGGGGTGCCTCCGCCACTCTGGTTTCTGTCGCTACAGTCTCCTGCCTGGGTCTTCTGCCGCCTGGTGTCCGGTGGCGGGTTTGTGGTTTGGCGCCTCAGGAGCTGCGCCTGGGGAGGGGGATTCTGTAACATTTCCCTCTTCATCTTCCTCTTCCTGGATTGCTCGAACTACAGCTTCCCTGGTCTTGCCTGCTCAGAACTACAATTCCCATAACCTGGACTCAATCAACCTAATTCTATACACCTACACTCACCCAGAACATATATAAAGCACACACACACCATTGCCTCTTTGCAAGGTATTGTAAGTATTCATTTTTCTTCATACTGAGCATTCTCTTCTTGAATCGTTATTCTTGCCTGACCCGTGCATTGTGTACCTGGTATTATGTTTTTGGATTTTGCCGTTGTACCTTCACCTATAGTTTTGGATCGTTGTTCTGGCCTGACCTATACATTGTGTACCTGGTATCGTGTTTTTTGGACTGCCCTCTGTACCTTAGCCTATATACTTGGTTTGTTAATTCTCACCTTATCTATAATAAACTGTAATGGTCTTTTACCATTGGAGAAAGTATTCATTACAGTCTGTTTGTGAGTCTTGTTTATAATATTTTGTGTCCTTGCAGCTTTGTTTACTGAAATATATTTCTTGTGATCCGTATTAAATTGTGCATCTCTCAGTACCTCAAAGCAACGAAAATAACGACCCACGCATTGAGCAGTTAATCTCCACATTCGCGTTCGTGTTTCATTAGAGCAGATAGTGTGGAGCCATGTATTACTTTTGAACAATTCTTTCTACTGACTGAACAACCAGGCTTTGTGGAGTTTCTTCTAATTAGTTTGAACTGCTGGTCACAAGTGTGAAACAGAAGCCATTTCATTTACTTTGTAAATGTAAGAGAACTTATTTGAAGAAGGATTTTCAACATGCCCGAATCATCTCCACAATGGAGTTTAGTTCTGTTTGTCTTTCAACAGTATTTTGTTACAAAGGCAATATAAGTGTTATAGCTTTGGATATTCATTTATTTTACTTAGGTGCATTATTAATAATTTGCATAGTTAATATTGTTCTTTGGTCAGTTTTTACAGCTGTAAGTCACTTGGGGTATGTCTCTGTTTTGCACACCGAGTGACTGAAATTTTTGCCCATTCCTCCTTGCAAAACAGCTCGAGCTTAGTGAGGTTGGATGGAGAGCGTTTGTGAACAGCAGTTCTCAGTACTTTCCACAGATTCTTGATTTGATTCAGGTCTTGACTTTGACTTGGCCATTCTAGCACCTGGATATGTTTATTTGTGGACCATTCCATTGTAGATTTTGCTTTATGTTTTGTATCATTGTCTTGTTGGAAGACAAATCTCCGTCCCAGTCTCAGGTATTTTGCAGACTCCATCAGGTCCATTTCCAGAATGGTCCTGTATTTGGCATCCATCTTCCCATCAATTTTAGCCATCTTCCCTGTCCATGCTGATGAAAAGCAGGCCCAAACCATGATGCTGCCACCACCATGTGTGACAGTGGGGATGGTGTGTTCAGGGTGATGAGCTGTGTTGCTTTTACGCCAAACATAATGTTTTGCATTGTTGCCAAAATGTTCAATTTTGGTTTCATCTGACCAGAGCACCTTCTTCCACATGTTTGGTGTGTCTCCCAGGTGGCTTGTGGCAAACTTTAAACAACACTTTTTATGGATATCTTTCAGAAATGGCTTTCTTCTTGCCACTCTTCCATAAAGGCAAGATTTGTGCAGTATATGACTGATTGTTGTCCTATGGACAGACTCGCCCACCTCAGCTGTAGATCTCTGCAGTTCATCCAGAGTGATCATGGGCCTCTTGGCTGCATCTCTGATCAGTCTTCTCCTTGTATGAGCTGAAAGTTTAGAGGGACGATTTGCAGTGGTCAAATACTCCTCCCATTTCAATATTACCGCTTGCACAGTGCTCCTTGGGATGTTTAAAGCTTGGGAAATCTTTCTGTATCCAAATCCAGCTTAGAACTTCTCCACAACAGTATCTCGTACCTGCCTGGTGTGTTCCTTGTTCTTCATGATGCTCTCTGTGCTTTCAACGGACATCTGAGTCTATCACATAGCAAATACATTTGTACGGAGACTTGATTACACACAGGTGGATTCTATTTATCATCATTAGTCATTTAGGTCAACATTGGATAATTCAGAGGTCCTCACTGAACTTCTGGAGAGAGTTTGCTACACTGAAAGTAAAGGGGCTGAATAATTTTGCTCGCCCAATTTGTCAGTTTATTTGTTAAATTTTTTTGAAATATCCAATAAATTTTGTTTCACTTTATGATTGTGTCCTACTTGTGTTTGCTTTTGTAAAGAAATTACAGTTTTATATCTTTATGTTTGAAACCTGAAATGTGGCAAAAGGTCGAAATGTTCAAAGGGGCCGAATACTTTCGCAAGGCCTTGTATGTTATATGGTGTGTCCTGCTCTTTTAATTTGTTTTAAAATATCTATAATTAAATATAAAAAGTGTATCCTGCTATGCAGAAAAGGATAAACCACTAGCAACACTATGGTGCAGTAACTTATATTTCAGTATTTCAACTGAACATGTAGCCATCTACAATCTACAATTGTGCTCAAAAGTTTGTATACCCCAAAATAATTGGTAATAGGATGTACCATTTTCAGAGTGAGAAGGCAAAAAATGTTTAAATTCCACATGGGATTTATACTTAACTTTTGGTCATAACAGAATGGTAACATACCGCTGTTCAAAAGTCTGCATACCTTCAGTTCTCAAAATGGTGTATTGTCCCCTTTAGCATAAATGACATGCAGCCATTTGTGATAGTTGTCTATGAGGCCCCAAATTCTTGTTGGTGGTATAGTTGCCCATTCCTCTTGGCAAAATGCCTCCAAGTCATGCAAAGTATTTTGTCGTCTTACATGAACTGCACATTTGAGATCTCCCCAGATTGGCTTGATGATCTTAAGGTCAGGAGACTGTGATGGCCAATTCAGAACCTTCACCTTTTCCTGCTGTAAACACTGAAGGGTTAACCTGCCATTGTGCTCAAGGTCATTGTCATGCTGGAAAGCCCAAGTGCGTCCCATGCACAGCTTTCATGCAGAAGAATGCAAGTTGTCTGCCAGTATTGTCCGATAAAATGCTGCATTCATCTTGCCATCAATTCTCACAAGGTTACAGGTGCCTTTAGAGCTCACATACCCTCAAAACATCAGTGAGCCACCACCATGCTTCACAGTGGCAATGGTATTCTTTTCACTATAGGCTTTGCTGATCCCTCTCCAAACATAGCACTCATGGTTTTGACCTATTTTGGTCTCATCACTCAAAATTATAGTATGCTAGAAGCTATTTTGGTCTTGTCAAAAGAAGCTGTGAGGCGTGTCAAGGTGTTGTCGGGTATATCGGAACCAGGATTTTTTAGCATCTTGACGTGAAGCTCATTTTTGTTCAAGTATCGTCGTATTGTGCTCCTTGAAACAACCACACTATATTTATCCAGAGCATCCTGTATGTCGCCCCAGGTTACCTGTGGGTTTTTCTTTGTACCCCGAACAATGAAAACTGGCAGATTTGGCTGAAAACTTTTTTTGGTCTACCTGACCTTGCCTTGGTATCAAGGGATCCCCAAATCTTCCACTTCTTAATAAGTGATTTAACAGTACTGACGGGCATTTGCAAGGCTTTGGATAACGTTGTCCTTTTCCAACTTTATGCAGTTCCAGTACTTTATTATGTAGGTCTTTTAACATTTCTTTTCTGCTCCCTATGGCTCTGTATCTAGCCTGCTTAATGCATCCACGTGAGAGCTAACTCATTGACTATTCATACACAGACACTAATTCAAATTGAAAATGCCACAGGTGTGGGAAATAAAAATTTTATTGCCATTTTTACCTGTGTGTCACCTTTTGTGTCTGTAACAAGTCCTACCATTCAAGTGTATGTAAACTTATAATCAGGACCATTTGGAGGATGTCTGTAGTCAGTATAGTTTACAAAGTAGCCAAACAACTGTGACAATTAATGGCTTCATATGATCACTATCATTACATCACAGTAAGATTTTTGCACGAACAATCACTGTCAAAATCAATGTACACATTTCAGAATATCTGCAAGGGTATGCAAACTTCTGAGCACAAATGTACAATACTGTTTAGTATCTTTTATACAGTGTTTATTTATATATATTTTTAGATCATTTACATATAAGGTTCTTTGTGTTGTCTTATCCGTTTGTAATTTAAATCGTTTGACCAGGTGAATTTACATAATAAACTATTATGTAGCTGTTTTATATAAGTTAGTCTTAAGACAACTGAAGAAAGAACATACATTTTCTTCATGAAATGTGACATTATTTGTTCACATCATTACTTTGTTTGTAATCCAGTTTATCCCCAGCGACCAGAGAATCTGACCTGTAGTACTGAGGACCTGACAACAATTACGTGCACCTGGAATCCTGGTAGACCTGCTAACCTGTTTGGATCCCACAGACGCAAATATACACTCTACATAGAGTGAGTCTACTCCATGTTTGGTATTGCTATGGCTGTTTGGATAGAAAATGTTATTTTTATCAAAATGTTATATCCCTAAACTCCATAACCACAAACCCCCATCCTGGATTCCATCGCTAACAGTCACATTCATTGTTAGTAGATCCTCTAAACATACATTTGCTTTTTTCTCAACCTGCCAAAGTTCATTACATTTGGAATCCTCCATTATTATTCTTGTGGATACTTATGGGGATTTTAAGTCTCCACAATGATAGAAATATAAGTACTCCAAATCTCTCATACCCCTTTTCCACCAAAGCTGTCTCTGGTTCTGAACTGGTGCAGGTTCACAGTTGGTTCAACTTCTCAGAACCTGTTTGTTTTTCCACATACTAGAGAGCCCAGGGAATGACGTTGTTATGTCACTGTGTATGTCGCCATACGTCGTAACTATCCCAGAAATGCTAGCGCCAACTTCAATCATAGCAACTACAATGGCGGACTATACTTCAGAAGAAGACGGTTAGAAGACATTTGTGCTGCACATCTGCAATACTATGTACAGAGGTTCTAGAAGGGTAATTATCTAACATGTTTATTCCGTATTATTGATGTTAGCTCTTGTTGGAAGCAACGTTAGCTACAGCATATAGCATGTTGCGTACCATTTATGCCATGTCAAGTCGAGGTATGTTGGTGCAAAACACTACTCTTAAATACGCAAAAATTGTATTTGCCAGAGTTTTTCTTCAATGTTAACAATAATATTACTAGCGCTGAGCCATTTACATAATCCAGGCCAAGGAAAAAACACATGCACCTGCTTCTCCCGCGGGTGATGGGTCTCCATCTAGTAATCGTGATACAGCTGCTGGATTCACTCATGGCAGCTCCACCTCTTACGTTGACAATGACCCACCACTGATGCGTTAGGAAACTTGTAGGGAAATTGACCAAACTGTTTGCCTACACATCATTTGAAATGGGGCTACTCAAGGACATAGAAGAAGAAGAAGAAGTTTTATTTATATAGCGCCTTTCCATAGCTCAAGGTCGCTTTACATTATACATTACAAAACACCCAGACACTCAGACATACATTACAGTCACATGGATACAAATAATCACATCATACAAAATGCATGTTAAATAGATATGTTTTTAACTCGGTCTTGAATATAGCCATGGATGAGGTATTACGTAGTGTGATAGGTTCCATAATTTAGGAACATTAACACTAAATGACCTTCCACCTACAGTAGACAACCGGAAACGAGGGATGGACAATAAACCAAGTTCAGCTGATCTGAGGGACCGGGCAGGGCGGTAAGGGTGGAGTAATTCAGACAAATATTGAGGGGCAAGACCATTTAATGCTTTAAATGTTAGCAGCGATACCTTAAAGTGGATGCGTGATGCCATAGGTAGCCAGTGAAGTTCATGAAGTAAAGGTGTAACATGAGAAGAGCGCCTAGTCGAGGTGAGGACTCTAGCTGCAGAGTTTTGAACGTACTGTAATCTTGCAATGTGTTTTTTGGGAAGACCAAGAAATAAGGCATAGCAAACTATGACAGTGTTAGTTAGCTATCTTTTCTGCTGACATCTTAACAAGGTAGCTAGGTAGCTAGCTACAGTAACTAATGTTAATAATGGAGGTAGATTAGCTACATAGCGCTTGTGTAGCTAACTAACTTCACAGCTTTTAGTCAACTAGAGGTAGAGAGACCTTGCTCATTAAAAGGGCACAGATAGCTAATGTTGTTAAATGCATAGTCCTATTTAGTGCTTGCACACTTCTGTGATTCAGCTGACAGCACGTTATGTACAGCAATGTTTCATGTTAATACAGCAAGCCGTAGCTGAAAGAGAGATGTGCTGCTGATGTTGGATGAGGAGTCAGACTTAAAGCTGCATTATGTAAGAATTGCTCCCATCTAGTGGTGAAATTGTATGTGACAAGCAACTGAATACAGTTCTAGCCCCTCATGTTATTATACCAGCAACATGAACCTGGATATTCATTTTTTCTTTCAAAACAATAGCGCTCGTTTTGATTCACTGCAATAATGATTGTTAATTAAGTACACAGCCCGTGAGTTATAACCAAATGCAATAGTATTGTATGTAAAGAAACAATAAGAGCATGTGATCGCAAAAAAATGATAATTTAACATATTTTATTAAGAAAAGTAACAAATATGTTGTGCACACAATTTAATTGAATAAATTGTCAGTGTCTCATGTGAAAACACGATTACATTTCAAAAACATTCACTAGAAACTGTTTTATTCCAACAGAATACTAATTTTAGCAAAACATGAACATGGACACTTCTTATTCAATGAATAAACAATGATTATTGCAATGAACCACGAGTGCTATTATTTTGAAACTGAAAATCCGACTTTGTGTTGCCAGGCGAATGTTCTTCGAAAGGTAGGTCAGGTGGCCAGGGTGGCAGGATGTCTGGGAGCCCTGGCGCTGGCAGGGGGTCTGGGAGCCCTGGCTCAAGCAGGGGGTCTGTTAGCGATTGGGTTCCGGACAGGGGTCCGGAGGTCAGCGGCAGCTGAGCACGGGGTCCGGAGGTCAGCGGCGTCAGGGGTCTGGAAGTCAATGGCGGCTGAGACGGGGGTCCGGACGTCAGCGGCGGCTGAGACGGGGGTCCAGACGTCAGCGGCGGCCGATGGCATACCACTGCCGGAGGTGCTGGCGGTGGGCAGGCTGCTGCCGGAGGCGCTGGCGTCGGGCAGGCTGCTGCCGGAGGCTCTGGCGGCGGGCAGACTGCTGCCGGAGGCTCTGGCGGAGGGCAGACTGCTGCCGGAGGCTCTGGCGGTGGGCAGACTGCTGCCGGAGGCTCTGGCGGCGGGCAGTCTGCTGCCTGAGGCTCTGGCGGTGGGCAGTTTGCAGGAGGTGGCTGTCGCCACCCCACATAGCCCCCCCCGAAAAGTTTCTTGGGGAGACACTCCTCCATCGGGAGTGGGGAACCTCTGATGAGGGCTGGCATCTCCTCCTCATCCTCTAACCACCCATGAACGGGGTTGGCGGCTAACAGGTGAAAGGGGGGCCTAGGAGCAATAATAGAAGCCCTGGGGGCAACTGCTGGGGCAGGAACTGGGGCAGTAACTGGGGCAGTAACTGGGTCAGAAACAGGTGCCCTATCTGGGGCAGTAACTGGGGCAGTATCTGGGGCAGAAACAGGTGCCCTATCTGGGGCAGAAACAGGTACCCTATCTGGGGCAGAAACAGGTGCCCTAACTGGGGCAGAAACAGGTGACCTAACTGAACTGGCCTGAAAGCCATAAAAACAATCAGCCTGAGAGCTGGAGGGGCTGTGAGAGCTAACCTTAGCACTGGGGAAGCTAGCCGGCATGTCATGGGAGCTAGCATAGCTTACCAGGGAGCGAACGGGGCTAACATGGCTAACCCGGGAGCTAACTGGACTACAAACATTAGCCTGTGAGCCAGTGGGGCTACTGAAGCCAGCCTGGAAGCTAGGTGAGTTAGCTAGAGAGCTAATGCTAACCTGTGTGCTACCAGGGAATGGAGAAACCCTACCCGAGGGAATAGAGGCCTTCCGGGTCTGTGGTAGAGGCAGTTGGGGTGGTGTCCGCCGAATGGCTCTTCCACTCCACTCGGGGGGTAAATCCCACTCCTTCTCCTCGCCATCCAAAGCCTCCCGGTCCTCTTCCTCCTCCTCCAAGGGAAACTCTCCTTCGTCCCTGTCCGCCATCTCCTCTCACTGGGTTTGCGGGTACGCCTTCGCTGTCTCATTTGGATTGTCAGTCAATCTGTAACGAATCCTCTCGGATAGTTAGAGACAAGCGCAAAGGTTTCAATAATCCAATAACTTTTATTTAAACAGAAACAAAATACTGCCGCGCGGGGCAAGGCGTATATAAATCCAAGGGAAACAGGAAACACTGGAACAGGACTCGTACAGGATACATTGACTGACAAGGGAGAGAAGCAAACACACAACCTTAAATACTAACATAACGAGGACTTAACTTAAAACATCTGGGGACACTTAACAATGACGTCACCTAAATCATACCTAAGGCAAGACATGAAACATACACAAGAGGGAGCCAAAACACAACACACGAGGGACCAAGGGGGGAAACACAGGGAAGAAACTAAATAAAAATCTCACGTCAGTCCATCCTGGACCAGACGTTACACTAATGGGGTAGTCACGGTATTATTTAATATACAAGTAATTTATATATAATTGTGTGCAAGTGTGCATATGTTGTTTTTTGTGGGCTTATTGAGATGGTGGAATGCCCACTTCCCAAATGCTATGCACCACTGTGAAACGCCGTGTCCGCACACAGCATTTGTGAGGAACATTGGGACAACTTTACAGAGAAGCATCAAGACAGGCCTATAAACATTCAGCCTCCTGTCCAGGTGTTAACTGAACATGATAATCAACAAGGGGCTTAAATCAGAACTGTATTAATACAGTACTTTTGTAGAGGGAATGATTTGTTTTTTCTTACAGGACCACTGCAATACATTTTTGTTAACCTCTTAGGGATCGGACTCTGATTGTGAAATTCTGACAAAAACATACCCAAAGTTAACTTCTTGTTACACTGGACATGAAGCATTGAGAAAGATATGGTTGATATTTTTGAAAAGGAAAGACTTTGACTATCTTGGATATGTAAAATTTATTTAGAATAAATTTACACAGTGAATGTCACAAAATGAAATAAAGAAAATGCATAATTATTTTTTGTTTATTTTTTTACATCCTGTTTGAAAGATGAGTACAAAGCCATATATTGAGATAGGGTTGTGGAAACATCTAATCATATCCCCCAAGGGTTGACAACATATGTTGAAAGTTTTAGAATGATAGAATCAACAGCCAAGGAGCTATAGACTATTTTGTAAGAGGACAGCAAGTGTCCTTCAAGATTGTGCCAAAATGTGCCCAAGTGTACCTAGGTGTCCTCAAGTGTCCAAGTGAAGAATTTTCATTAAAATAATTTTAAAAAACATGATATTGTTACCTAAAAGTTCTTATAGACAACTATTTACACAAAGTGCCAAATGCATAACCAAATACAAAATTGTGCCAACATGTGCCAGGATGTACCAGGATGTGCCAGGATTTAAGTGAAGAATTCACATAAATAACTAAAAATATGATATTGTTACCTAACAGTTCTTATAATCACAACGATTTACACAAAGTGTCAAATGCAATAACAAATATAAAAAGTGTGTCAACATGTGCCAGGATGTGCCCAAGTGAAGAATGTTCACATAAATAACTAAAAACATGATATTGTTACTTCACAGTACTTATAATCACAACTATTTACACAGTGTCAAATACAATACCAAAACACCCCAAAATAATTTCACCAACATGTGCCAAGTGTCGAAAAGGAGAATTACTATTTGTATACTTTATTATTACTAATTGCAAGTGTCAAATAAGTATATAAAAAAATGGTGCTCTTGATGCCATGTAATGGGGGCCAGATCTGTGGGAGCGGACAGGAGAGTTCAAGAGTAAACAAGCTCTGCAAAGAGTTACAAATTTTACTTCTGATGCCATGTCTCAAAGCAGTTTCTGTCTGCATTGAAGCAGAGGGTAACATGACAAACACAGCAGTTTATCTGAGTCTTCTTGCACAGAGTACAAGTCAGCCTCCTTGCTGTGCCTTTCTGGCTCACTGGCAAATCCATGTGTGCAGCAATACACTTTGGTCAGTGAGGTCTAGTAGGGGCAGGAGTAGGGGGTGGCAGATCTGTGGGAGTGGACGGGGGTGTTTCATAGTCAGCAAGCTCCTCAATGAGTTGGCGTCTGAAGTCCACGTGGGTCAGAGGGGTCTGGCCTTGACTCTGAGCCAGATGCTGATGAAGCAGGAAAGCGTTCACCACAGCTATGTTGATAAAGTGGTAAAAGAATGTCTTGTACCACCTCATAGTCTTGTGGAGAACATAGTAGTAACCTATCACTGCATCTGATAGGTCCACACCTCCCATAATCATTTTGTAGTCCTTCACAGCTGCTGGAATTGGGACAATCCTCCGGGTCCATGTCCCAGTAGCATCCTTCACCTGCCTGCTGACATGGTCACCACTGAAAGCTTTGTGGATGATGGAACACATGGTCACCTCTCTAGTGTCCATCCACTTCACAAAAAGCAATTTGCCACGTTGAATCCATCTGATGGCTCCTCTATACACTCTTTTAGGCATGTTGTTGAATTTAGTCTTTGGAAATCCAATCCTGTTTGTACGTATGGTTCCACAAGCCCTTACATTGCGGGTGGCAAGGTCTTCAAACAATGGGCTTGTAAAAAAATTGTCCACAAGCAGTTTGTAGCCAGATCCAAGTAGAGAAAAGTCCAACAACTGAAACACTGAACAATAACTAAGTCCTTTGCCTGTAGGAGAGATGGATTTTCCCTCATAAACAAAAAAATTCCACGTGTTAGCACATGCAGAATCAGCCAAAACGAACAGTTTGTAGCTCCATTTTGTTGGTTTGTTCTGCAGGTATTGCTCAGCCCAATCTTTGCCTTGGATGCGACCATCCTCTCGTCTATGGACAGGTTCTGGGCGGGCTATAAATAGGTTTTGCAGGCCTCAACAATGCTGGGATAGAGGGGTTTGATCTTCCAGAGTCTGTCAAAGCTGGCTGTTCCTCTCTTCTTATTCGATTAGACAAAAATAACATTTCATGTTGAACGTAAGGTTCAAACACAGGCCACACAGCAAAATGCCACAATCCAAATGCCATTATAACTATAGTAGACTACATCTAGTCTCTACACTTTGTGCACATACAACAAAGTTGAAAATAATGTGAAAACATTAGAGCAAAAAATACTTCTGTTAGTACTCACATTTCCTATAACGACATGCTAGCTATAATTTGTGCACATGCCTAATTCTAAGGCTGTTGCAGTACATGTACTTTGATTAGACAAAAAAATAACATCCCGTGTTGAACATATGGTTCAAACAAAGGCAACACGGCACAACGCCAAAGGGTAAACGCATAATAACTAGGCTACATTTATAAACAACTATGTTAGAATAAGAAATAACTGATTTTACTCACCGATCTAAAAGTGTATCTTTCCCTTCCAAAAGCATTTCTTAATCTGATGAGTCAAAGCCTTCCAGGCTGTGAACTTTTCTCACTACTGCCGTCTGGTAGACGTTACCGGAGCATCAAGGCACGGACCACCAGACTTAAAAACAGTTTCTTCCCACAGGCCATTCGACTGCTCAACATGGAACACAGACACTGATCGCAAATCGTCTGTTGAGCACTAACACTCTCTGGTCACTTTATCCTCTCTACATCTGATGTAGCATAATTCAAACGCACCTTTAAAAGCAATTTTCCATGCCAAATCTATAATATTTACTACTTCTACTGTTGTACATTTTCCAGACCACTGCTCAGTACATAGCGTTTTGTTATTATTATTACAATTGTCATTATTATTTTAAAATTCTTATATTCTTTTAATTCTTGTTTTTAAGCCCACTGCATAGAATCGCCGTGCCATGTCAAAAGAATTACTCTGCATAGGATGATGTATGTTATTGAATGCATATGATAAATAAACAACTTTGACTTTGACTTTGACTTTGAAAGCTATGCTCACTCCCAGAGTCCAGACAATCAAGCACTTCGGAGTCACTTTCTCTGAAAATTTCCTCCAAAGCTTCTTGAACGTGGATATTCCTCTTCTTGGACAAACTTTTTTCACCTTTCGGAGGCATATTGTAAAAATCCGAAAACAGAAACTCTGATTTGCAAACTATTTCTTGTGTAACGAATACCGCAGTGCAACCGCTAGGCGTAAAGATAAAAATATATTTATGCGCGAATGTAGCTTATATTCTGTGTTGATCAGAATGATCAATACTATATGACTGAACGTAATGACAGACGTACTACACAGACAAAGAGATTTCTATCTTCCGGTTGCGTAAAATGACAAATCAGATAATCTACGTTACCTAAGGTATCCGAATCAGGAAGTATTGGGCGGCTCGGAAAACGTTTTAGATGGTGTATTGTTCAGAAATAGTCGGGTTAGTCTGATTGATGTTTCTGATTGTTTTCACATAACAAAATGGTTTATAATGACTAAAACAATGCTTCATTTTATTGATGGGACCCTTTTGACAATGAGTCAGAGAAAGATAGCTAACTGTAAGTACATATTTCTTTGTCAGCCGTGGATGTATTAGCTCAGTCCCAATAATGGACGGTTGTGTTTACATTGCACTGAAGTCACATAATAACATGGCTTTTTATTCTTGATGTATTGCAAATCGGATATGTTTGCTAAATTCTCGAGATTCTAAGCTTTCTGTAAATATTAGCCATGTATATGCAGAGTTAAATCTGCACTTGTGAGCAATGATTCTATTCTCCTTTTTTTTGCCAAAATCTCCCGCGGGCAGTAGAGTGAGCCTGAAGAGGTTAAACATACAAATTTTACATCTGGTGTTCACTTGCAGTGAGTTAATAGTTCTCTCTTTCTGGTTTTCTGAAATGTAGCAGTGTTTAATGCACACAAATGTGAATATTATCTTTTAAATAACTTTTATTACCATTGTAATCTGTTTTGTTACTGTTGGTTAAGCATACTAAAGCAGACATGTCTTTAGAAAATGCTTATTTAAAAAAAGTGCACTATACAACAACTTCCAAAAAATGAGTGTGCAATGTGTACAATATTGTTTCTTTCTGATTCTGTTCAGTAGCATTGATCTGCAGGATTGGCTCTTCATCCCCGTGACCATACACTCCATGATTCCAAGTACTGCAGCTGAGTCTGTATACATTTTCTTCAGCAAGGTATCAGTCATGCCCTTGCAGTGCTGCAGGAACCTATAGTCCGACCTCTCTAAATATTCCAGCAGCTCCACATGTGTCGTTTCCTTTTGCCTGTTCACAATTTTTTTTTACACAGATCTTCCTTGTGTATTTTGCAATTGTAAATAAATGCAAGAGTCAACGCAACATTAGTTTTTTACAGTCGCTAGGACACGTTTCTCCATACTTAGGTCACTTTTTCAAAACTCTTCACACAGTTCTCCTAACCAACTTTCAGCTCAACACAGCAGTTGATTTCACATAAATCATAAATCTTCCACCTCCATCCATTCATCCATTTTCATCCGCTTATCTGGGATCGGGTCGCGGGGGCAGCAGCTCCAGCAGGGGACCCCAAACGTCCTTTTCCCGAGCAAAATTAACCAGCTCCGACTGGGGGATCCCGAGGCGTTCCCAGGCCAGGTTGGAGATATAATTTCGCCACCTAGTCCTGTGTCTTCCCCAAGGCCTCCTCCCAGCTGGGAGGGTGAGGGTAGGAACAAAAACTGCCCGGTAGATTGAGAGCTTTGCCTTCTGGCTCAGCTCTATTTTTGTCACAACGGTGCAATACAATGAGTGTAATACCGCCCCCGCTGCGCCGATTCTCCGACCAATCTCCCGTTCCATTGTTCCCTCACTCGCGAACAAGACCCCAAGGTATTTGAACTCCTTCACTTGGGGTAAGGACTCATTCCCTACCTGGAGGGCTCATTCCCTACACACTCGGCTGCAAACCGATCCAGTGAGTGCTGAAGGTCACAGGCCGATGATGCCATCAGGACCACATCATCTGCAAAAAGCAGCGATGAGATCCTCAGCCCACCGAACTGCAACCCGTCCCCAACTCGACTACGCCTCAATATCCTGTCCATAAATACTACAAACAGGATTGGTGACAAAGCGCAGCCCTGGCAGAGACCAACCCTCACATGAAACAAGTCCGACTTATTGCGGAGAACCCGAACACAGCTCTCTTTTTGGTCATACAGAGATTGGATGGCCCTAAGAAGGAACCCCCTCACCCCATACTCCCGCAGCACCTCCCACAGTATCTCCCGGGGGATACGGTCATACGCCTTCTCCAAATCCACAAAACACATGTAGACAGGATGGGCATACTCCCAGGCCCCCTCCAGGATCCTTGCGAGAGTAACGAGCTGATCCGTTGTTCCATGACCAGGACGGAATCCACATTGTTCCTCTTCAACCTGAGGTTCGACTATCGCCTGAACCCTCCTTTCCAGCACCTTAGAGTAGACTTTACCAGGGAGGCTGAGAAGTGTGATACCCCTGTAATTGGCACACACCATCTGGTCCCCCTTTTTGAACAGGGGAACCACCAGCCCAGTCTGCCACTCCTTTGGCACTGTCCCAGACTTCCATGCAATGTTGAAGAGACATGTCAACCAAGACAGCCCCTCCACACCCTGAGCTTTCAGCATTTCTGGACGGATCTCATCAATCCCTGGGGCTTTGCCACTGTGGAGTTATTTTGACTACCTCAGTGACTTCCACCAGGGGAATTGACAACAATCCCCCATCATCCTCTAGCTCTGCCTCTAATATAGTGGGCATAGAAGTAGGATTCAGGAGTTCCTCAAAGTGCTCCTTCCACCGCCCTGTTACCTCCTCAGTTGAGGTCAACAGAGTCCCACCCTTACTGTATACAGCTTGGATGGTTCCCTGCTTCCCCGCTTCCCCCTTCTGAGGTGGCGGACGGTTTTCCAGAAGCACTTTGGTGCCGACAGAAAGTCCTTCTCCGTGTTTTCTCTGAACTTTTCCCACACCCACTGCTTTGCCTCTTTCACGGCAGAGGCTGCAGCCCTTCGGGCCCTTCCATACCCTGCAACTGCTTCTGGAGTCCTCCGGGATAACATATGGTTAACATATGGTGTTTGTGGGTTACCGCCCCTTGAGGCACCCAAGACCCTAAGACCACAGCTCCTCACCGCAGCTTTAGCAATGGAGGTTTTGAACATTGTCCACTCGGGTTCAATGTCCCCAACCTCCACAGGGATTCACGAAAAGCTCAGTCGGAGGCGTGAGTTGAAAGTCTGTCGGACAGGGGCCTCCAGTTGTTCCCAATTCACCCGCACTACCCGTTTGGGTTTACCAGGTCTGTCCAGAGTCTTCCCCCACCCCCTGACCTAACTCACCACCAGATGGTGATCGGTTGACAGCTCCGCACCTCTCTTCACCCGAGTGTCCAAAACATACGGCCTCAGATCAGATGAAACAATTATAAAATCGATCATTGACCTTCGGCCTAGGGTGCTCTGGTACCAAGTACACTTATGCGCATCCCTATGTTTGAACAAGTCCGACAACGAACAACCACTCTGGTTTAGATCAGGGAGGCCGTTCTTCCCAATCATGCCTCTCCATGTGTCTCCATCATTGCCCACGTGCACATTGAAGTCCCCCAGCAGAACTATGGAATCCCGAACTGGAGCCCCATACAGAACTCTATTCAAGGTCTCCAAGAAGGCCGAATACTCTGAACTCCTGTTTGGTGTATATACACAAACAACAGTCAGAGTTTTCCCCCCAGAAACCCGCAGGCGCAGGGAGGCGACCCTCTCGTCCACCGGGGTAAACTCCAATGTAGTGGCGCTCAGCCGGGGGCCTGTGAGTATCCCCACACCCGCCCGGCGCCTCACACCCTGGGCAACTCCGGAGAAGAAAAGAGTCCAACCCCTATCCAGGAGAATGGTTCCACAACCCAGACTGTGCATAGAGGTAAGCCTCACCAGATCTAATTGGTAGTACTCCACCTCCTGCACCAGTTCCGGCTCCTTCCCCCACAGAGAGGTGACGTTCCACATCCCCAGAGCCAGCCTCTGTTGCCCAGGTCTGGTCCGTCGAGGCCCCTGACCTTCACTACCACCCACCTCCATGAGGAAAATAATTCCTCTATGGGCTTGAGGAATGGAGAGTACAGTGGGAGGAAAAGTGACACCATTCTGGGATGGGCTGCAAATAACTCGGTGACTGCATGGGAGTGGTGAAATGTCACATTTTCCCATACAATTATAAATGTTGGCTGATTTCTTCTCTCTGCATCCCTTTTCTCACTTAGCAATTGTCCAATTGTTTTTATAGCATTTCATATTTAGATTTGAAATATATTTAAATACAATATTAATGTAGAAATGAAGCAAATTGCTGTCTTATTCAGCGTTCTATTATGTTACTCTTTTGAACTTCAGTTTAACAGTTTTGAAAACAGTATGTAAGCATGTGCAAATTGGCTTGTAGGTACACAAAGTTTTGGTGGTTGTTGTGTCAGTGGAATTTTTTTAAACGTAATTTCAAAGATGTGGTCATTGAATGCATTTTGTGCCAAAGAAATGATAAATATTCCACAGTTGTAACATTCCCTAGTTCCCCTTCCCTGAGAACTACAGCTTCCCTATTCTAGACTGCTTAGAACTACAATTCCCATAACCCGGACTCAATCACCCAAATTCAGTAAACCTGCTCTCACCCTGTCTGTATATAAGGCTTACACACACTATTGCCTCTTTGCGAGGTATTGTAAGTAATCAATTCTTCCTACTGAGCATATATTCTTGGATTGTTATTCCGGCCCGACCCGTGCATTGTTTATTCAGTATTGTGTTTTGGATTATCCTCTGTACCTTCGCCTATATTCTTGGATTGTTATTCTGGCCTGACCCGTGCATTGTTTAGTCAGTATTGTGTTTTTGGTTTATCCTCTATTCCTTTGCCTGATCATTGACTGCCTGCTTTTTGGTTACTAACCTGTTTGGAATAAACCGTATTGTTCTTTTACCTCTTGGGAGTATTCATTACAACAGTTTAGCCCACATATACTTCTGTTGTGCTCACTGTGTGAAGAGTTGAAAAAGTGACCCAATTGAGAAATGTGTCCTAGCGACTGTAAAACACTAAAACAGAATACTATTATGATACTATATTACTACACTGATACACCTTATCATAATGTAAGTCTAATATCATATATCTACACTATCCCTAGTTTCAGTTAGTTGAAACAAGAATCCTCACCCTTTCTGGCTGGCTGACTGGCAAAGACAGATGATGAGCTTTCTGCTGAGTGGTAAGATGGTGCTGGTGAGCTGCAGTGCAGTGATATCGGTAGCTCCCAGTCAGATTCTCCTTTGTCAATAACCAACAGCTCTATAAACAAAAATAGGACAGTGTTTTAATCACAAACGTTTATATTGCACCCTATACAGTGTCTGCGTTTTGCAACACCACAATTTACATTGGTAACGTTTAGTAAACCAACAGTGTGTTATATATATATATATATTCTTTATGTCAGAGCCATGGGTCCAAATAATTTACAGACAACAGAACGTAAAACGTAGCATGCTATTATTGTTAGCAATAACACGCTAGCTAGCTGACTGGCTGGCCGGTCAATCAAGCACACCTAAACAACTAATAAGTACTGTAGCTTTGTAAACAAAACAGCTAAGAAATGTAAGGTATAATTGATTTGCAACAAGGTAAAATATTTGAAAGGTTAAACTTACCGGAATCAGTACAGTAACATTTTGTAACGTTGTTGGCAATACCCCGCAGCAGCATCTCATCCACCATAGAGTTGAGGATGGCAGTGGCAGAATTTAATGCCCTGGTGATCTGGCACGCCGGTCTGTCGCAGAGGATTGAGTCCAAAACCACTGTTTCGCTTTAGAATCCATCTTTCCAGTTTTTAACAATGGCGGTCAAAATCTTCTGTGTTGTTGGTCACAACAACCCCGCCCCTAGCCCCTGATGTAAGCATGATGTGGTAAAAGAACCAGACCAGCAAAGAGTTGGTGCCGCTCTGGAAACAGTTTTCCTGGCTGAGAACCGGTTCTTCGGTTGTCAAAACACTAAGAACTGGTTCAAATTAGACACCAGCAACCAAACTTCCAGTACTTTCTTTGGTGGAAAAGGGGTATCAGTTTCCTTCTTTGTACATGTATAAAACAAGATGTTATCCAAAGAGCACAATAATTCGGAAGACGTCTTTTAACTTCTATTCAATGACAACTGTTTCTTTCTGATGTGTGCATATAGGGTAGCACATAAGTAGTATGTCGAGAACACTGTGTCAGATAACTCTTTCCTTACTGTGTTTGTACAGGAACTTTAGTGAGCATCCTATCACATGTGGTGAGTCATCCTGCAGTGTACAGGCTCTCCCGGGTTTAGAGCATTATCAGGTGTCAGTGGTAGTCAGAAATCAACTAGGAGAGGAGAGACAGAGCTACACCTTCAATATCACTGACAGAGGTGAGGACAGGAAATATCTTAATGCTCTTATATGTCCACACTGTCTTTGATGAACACCAATAAGAAGTGATGTTGTCATACACCCACAATAGGGGCAACAGCTTACTGATTACAATACATTGAATGTAACCCCGTAATTTGTCATTTTTAATCAACAGAAGGAGATCCATAATGTGGACACTTATAAGTCTACATTTATAAAACTTTGTGTTGTGTTGAACTGTTAAAGGGGAAATCAATTTTAAAAAATGCATCTTACATTTTGTATCTTACATTAATATATATTTTGTTTTCACATGCTGTGCTTTATCAGTGTTCCCGGTCCCAGAGAGAGTGACAGTGAGTCCAGGGGTAAATGAAGCCAACGTTTCTTGGGTTCTGAGGGGGAACCTGTCTGGGTTAGATCTCCTCTGCCAGGTTTCAGTGGAGCAGGTAAAGCCTAATAGGCAGGCACGCCAAGCTGATGGACCTGAATCAGAGAGTGCATTAATGGTAAGGAAAACTAAATAATTGATAGGTTACTCATGGTCCATAATGAACCCATGTGTAATTAGCTTGGCGTGATGTAGTGAAATGATTAATTGTCTGGTCATTTCTAATAAGGATTTCCAAGTTGTTTTTTCTACGCCAGTATGGAACTCAAATGATTACTCCTAACTACATGCATAATTAATGCAAGTCATACTAGCTCTGACAGAATTTTCTTTGGTCCATTATGATGTTTTCCATTACTAAATCATTTATTTTTTATTGAGTCACAGACAGAGTCAGAGTTTGGTGTCTGAATTTAGGCCAGACACGCACCCTAGATACCCGTGTCCTCAAGACCTGTGTCCAACTGTCCTGCCACAAAAATGCATTTAAAGAAAATCCCTGAAATAATGTTTGAAAACAAAAACAACTTTGTTTGTAAAAACAATTCAGGCCACTTTCGATCATCTAAGTATAAAGAATGTTGATATTTTGTATTACTTGTGTCACGTTCAGGCTTGTACACAGGTAAAAGGCATCAGAGTTTGTTGTAAAAAGGATTTATTAAAAGGCACTGCTTATACTGACAATAGTAGAAAAAAAACAAAGGTGGGAGAAACAAACTGATATAACATGTCTATACTGGGAAAGCTAAATCAAAACAAACTTAGGAACCTTAGGAAATGAGACACGGCTGAAACTAATTACGAAGACATAGATATAGGAACCATAGAGAGATGGCAGTTCTAGAATTGAATGAGAAATTTACAAAACCACAAGAATGCAGCAGAGACTAAGATAACCAAAAACAAACAGACCTGACAGGAACTCATAATACAGTTTTTTCCAATTGCTAACACACAAAATGTATAATTTGGGTCATTGTGTCAAAACTCAACACACAAGAATGCTTTACACAACACTTGAAGATTAACATTGAACTGCCATATCAAAACTGCCATTCTGCAATCAAAACTGCCATTCTACAATCAAAACTTAACACTCTGACTTCAAAAGGCCCTCTTCAGATCGATAGTTAACACACATGCACATGAACAATAAACAGTCAAACAGACACAACACACTGGTCAACTTTACTCAAGACACTTCTGTCATTTGTAGTTTTTAAACTGTTTTTATTCCCGAAACCAAGCCTCAGTGATACACATTGTACAGGTAGTAAAACAACTCCCATTACAAGTCAGGGATCACTCCGTCGATTGGGGTCGGGCCATGTCACCTCGTCCACATCACAGGCGATGTTCTCCCTTGCCAGGCAACGGGAAAATATCGCAGGGCGTGGCGTACCCACCCGTGGATTGAGCCCACCTCAATGTCTCCGCATGCCTCCTCCATTGCTCATAGGAGCGCCATGCGTGCATGTGTAGGCGGTCATAGACCTTCCACCGCCATGCCTAACATAATTCCCCTATCAGGTTGAGGACCGGGAAATAAGACGGCAGGTACAGCACCATGAAATGGTCGGTTGGCGAATTAGTCCCGGACCAGAGCAGCCCGGTGGAATCCCAGATGACAACGAACATGGGCTGCCCTGGTTGGTCCTATGTGACCGTGGCATGTAGTGCATGCAGACATGTTAGTATGTGTGCAGTGTCGTAGGGACCCAGGGTGGCATGGTGATGGAGGACCCCCTGACCACTAATGGCTGCACACATGGTGATGTTGCCCCCGCACTGCCCGGCGACATTCTCGATGGCCCTTTGGCCGATGATGTTTCAGTCCTGATGTCTGGTTTTTACCAGAGTCTTATCCTCTATCTTCTCTCCCTCTTCCCTCCCCGTCTCTTCCTCGTTCTCCTCTCCCTCTTCCCTTCTCTTCCTCATCTTCTCCTTCCCCTTGGTCCTTCAGCCTCCATATGCGATTGTCTCACGACAGGTGCTCATACCTGAATTATAAAGTGACTGATTGGTGTTCAGTTACAGGTTAAGTGTTTTACGATGTGTGCGGGAGTGTTGCTAATGTCATGTGTTTTAACTATTGAATGGACGTGCTGACTGCAGAGTGTTTTATCATTTGCCAAAGTTTGTAACACATTCACGATGTGTGTAGTGTTTTGCACCATGTGTTACAGATTGTTTACAGTGCCATGCTGACATTGTGTTTATTCATTTGGTGCCTGAGTGTACCAAATGCATGCAAACGTTACGGTTTCGACGCTTTGTTATGAGCATTCACTTTTAGTGTTTTAGCAATCGGGAAAAACTGTAATAACAAAGACTAATCAATAAAACAGAAAGTATTCAGGTCAGTATCAGGAGCGGGAAGAGGGAATGTTACAACTTGTTCAGGTAATCACCTTTGAGACCAAAGTCTCATTCACAACAGAGCACTATGCACAGTATATACAAACAAAAAATGCAATAAAAAATAGAGACAAAAAGGAAAAAATAGATACATCCATGTAAACACAATTATCACAGATTTTCTACTACAACAATGATCTGAATTGATTAGGTGAGATCTGGCTGGCACATGCAAATACAATCCAAAACAGGTATAAATGTGGCCTGGAGAACTACTGATTCTACTCTTAAAATATTCACTTGTTTCTTGTAAAAAATCCCAGCATGTTAAACTTCTTTGTTAAACTTCTTTCAATTGTTTAAATGTAAGGACTCACTCAGTTTATGTAGCTATATTAATGTATTGATGTACATATGTAGAAATAAAAAGGAACTTATATCCTAAATACATTATTATTGTTTTTTAATTTTCTCTCCTCCGATTTTCATCTAACTGCATCTCCCTGGACAAATTTGTGATGGTGAACGGCACTCATATGGTTCATCCAACCACATGTTGTTGAGCCGGACAATGCTTTTTGCACTGCTCATCCAACATAAAGCCTTGAGTAAGATCATGTGTAACTGAAAATTAACCTGTCAGTCTATTTCATTGTGTTCCCTTTTAGTTGTGAATGTGTTTGCTGTGCAAGGGAGACAGTGGGACATGCAAAACCTTGTGGCTGGGAGTTGTTGGTGTCAGTACTCTATGGTGACGCTTAGCAGACTGGAGTCAGTTCCTCACTGTGTTAGAGCAGAGATTTCTAATGAATTCAGTTGTTAATTGTAGATGTTTTTAAACTGTGTGTGTATGGTAGATTATTTTGGCAAAATAATTATTAAACTTTAACCGTGAGTTTATTCATGAAAGAAAATGATCAAAGTGGAATACCTACCTTCTGTATTGAGTGGCCAATAGGATATGTTTCTGTTGTTCATTTGTTGCGGTTGGACCTCAGGCCAAATTTGTGTTGATGCACATATCACTTCACACTAAAATTAGGAAAGATAAGTTGTAAATGTTTACTGTTTAATTGTACTTTTTTGTTATTTATTTATTTTATGTTTGTTGACTATAGTTCTCACAGAAGGTGATAATTCTGAATAACTGTAAAGTATAAACCTCTAGTTAAACTAAAAGACAGTTGTCATCATGGTAACTGAAGGGAAATACAGTGAGAACCTACTGGTTTTTATGAGCAGGAGAGAAAGAAGAACCTCATCCAGTTGTAAAGGTCTTCAAGATCTCCAAGTACTGGTTGGCCCTGTCATCTGCCAGATAAGAGTTTGTGAAGTCAGCTAAAGTAGGCCATCAGATAAAATTGGCCAAATAATGTTGTAGCGTCATATATTTTAATATCTTTACAGCAAATCACTGATCTTGCATTGTTACTTCAACACTTGTGGACTTGTAACAAGAGTTTTGATTGGTCTGAGTTTTCTAGGCAGGCAGGGCAGAAAAATTACATTAGATCTCATGCAAAGCTTATTTGATGGTATTATGAGCCCTTTACCAAAAAGTGGCCCATTTTAGCTGACTTAACCCTAGCTTTCTTACCCAATATAGCACTTATTATATTAGAAGCTCAGAATGAGATCCTGTCTCCTTCGTAGAGCCCCCAATGGTGGCTGTTGTGGCCACTGATCTTCATTGAATGGCACCGTTCTCCAACGCAATATCGTGGAGAACCCTGCATGCCATAATTATGTTGCAGGCCTGCTCTGGTGTGTATAGCAATCCCCCCACCCCACCCCGCTTACCTGAGACAGAGCCACCTGCCCTTGAGCAAACTGATCACTCCACTTTGGTTTGTGTGCGTGTGTGCGCACTGTTGAACCTGCGCTCCTGCTACTTTGGGGATTTGCAAGCGCGTTGTAACATTTCCCAGTTCCTCTTCCCTGAGAACTACATCTTCCCCTTCCTAGATTGCTCAGAACTACAATTCCCATAACTTGAACTCAATCACCCAAATGCTGTACACCTGCTCTCACCCAGTCTGTATATTAAGCACACACACAACATTACCTCTTCGCGAGGTATTGTAAGTAATCAATTTTCTTCCTACTGAGCATATATTCTTTGATTGTTATTCTGGCCTGACCTGTGCATTGTTTATTCAGTATTGTGTTTTGGATTATCTTCTGTACCTTCGCCTATATTCTTGGATTGTTATTCTGGCCTGACCAGTGCATTGTTTATTCAGTATTGTGTTTTGGATTATCCTATATATCTTCACCTGATCTGTTACTGCCTTGGTTTTGAAAAGCCTGCCTGCCTGCCTGAGATCCTAACCTGTATAGAATAAACATTGTTGTTCTTTTTACCTCTTGGGAGTATTCGTTACATGCATGTTATAAGGTACTCTGTCACGGCATAACCTTTGTCGCCAAGAGGATTCCCATCCATCCGTTTCACCAAAAAACTATGTATAACTATTATAATAATTGTAACTCACCAAGGAGATGACTCCAGCCATGCAATGCGCCCTCCTGTATAGCCTTGTTCCAACACTATAGTTTAAAAAAAAAAAAAATTTAGTTGGCATCCCACCGGGCCACCGGGCTACCATATTCAGAACAAACATCCTGGCATCATATATGATCTGAACGTTGATTTAATTAACTTTTTTTATTGATAAATGTATAATCATTCATGGATGGTGGCTACAGATGTAGTACAAGCAATCGCCCGATTCGCCACAATCACATTTGGAAACCCAGCAATCTCATAAAATTGTCTTTTAATCATAGTTTGAATATACCAGAAAGGGACTTCATAGTCGCCAAAACTGCTGGCATACTTCGACTATTGTTGGCTATGATATACCAGACCTGTCCCCAATCTCCCGCTGAAAGGTTCCGGTGTAGAGAGCGCGCATTAAGGTCTTCTAACAGAGCCAGATCTGCCATCGCTTCGACTTCAGGACTGTCAAAGCGCTTGTTTAAATAGGCGACTGAATAAACATTTCACCAATCACATGTAATACACTCATCTAAAGGATTATTAGGAATCCATACTAATACTGTGTTTGACCCCCTTTCGCCTTCAGAACTGCCTTAATTCTACGTGGCATTGATTCAATAAGGTGCTGAATGCATTCTTTAGAAATGTTGGCCCGTATTGATAGGATAGCATCTTGCAGTTGATGGAGATTTGTGGAATGCACATCCAGGGCATGAAGCTCCCGTTCCACCACATCCCAAAGATGCTCTATTGGGTTGAGATCTGGTGACTGCAGAGGCCATTTTAGTACAGTGAGCTCATTGTCATGTTCAAGAAACCAATTTGAAATGATTTGAGCTTTGTGACATGGTGCATTATCCTGCTGGAAGTAGCCATCAGAGGATGGGTACATGGTGGCCATAAAGGGATGGACATGGTCAGAAACAATGCTCAGGCAGCCCGTGGCATTTAAACGATGCCCAATTGGCACTAAGGGGCCTAAGGTGTGCCAAGAAAACATCCCCCACACCATTACACCACCACCACCACCAGCCTGCACAGTGGTAACAAGGCATGATGGATCCATGTTCTCATTCTGTTTATACCAAATTCTGATTCTACCATCAAAATGTTTCAACAGAAATCGAGACTCATCAAACCAGGCAACATTTTTCCAGTCTTCAACTGTCCAATTTTGCTGTGCTCTTGCAAATTGTAGCCTCTTTTTCCTATTTGTAGTAGAGATGAGTGGTACCCGGTGGGGACTTCTGCTGTCACCTTTCCCATACTGACATTCAGTTTGGAGTTAAGGAGATTGTCTTGACCAGGACCACACCCCTAAATGCATTGAAGCAACTGCCATGTGATTGGTTAAGTAGATCATTACATTAAGGAGAAATTGAATGGGTGTATATACACTCACCTAAAGGATTATTAGGAACACCCGTTGAATTTCTCCTTAATGCAATGATCTACTCAACCACTCACATGGCTTCAATGCATTTAGGGGTGTGGTCCTGGTATTCTAGGCCACCTCGAAATAAAAGGGAAAGAAATACACCACTTAATCGCAATGTGGTGTATACAATTAATTTGGAATTCTGAAATGTAACTTGCAATATGGGGTAGTTGAGATGCACACACATTCATCAATTATTTCTGGTTCAACAATTAACTGAACCGGGTGGTTATACCATGAACACCGGTAAGTCACACTGGAGAACTTGCTTACATGAGGTCAGACCAGACGTGAGATTTTATTGCAGCCTACACTCACGTTCAAATTGATAAATCCCTTGCTCTGCGTAGGAATCGGTTTTAGGTCGTACACACGTTCCATAAATGAGGGCCATTGTCATGATGAAAAACCCAGCCACGTTTCATCTTCAATGCCCTTGCTGATGGAACGAGGTTTTCACTCAAAATCTCACGATACATGGCCCCATTAATTCTTTCCTTTACACAGATCAGTCGTCCTGGTCCCTTTGCAGAAAAACAGCCCCAAAGCATGATGTTTCCACCCCCATGCTTCACAGTAGGTATGGTGTACTTCGGATGCAACTCAGCATTCTTTCTCCTCCAAACAAAAAGTTGAATTTTTACCAAAAAGTTATATTTTGGTTTCATCTGACCATATGACATTCTCCCAATCCTCTTCTGGATCATCCAAATAAGACAGATGAGCCTTACATGTTACAGGTCTGTGAGAGCCAGAAATCTTGCTTGTTTGTAGGTGACCAAATACTTATTTTCCACCATAATTTACCAATAAATTCATAAAAAATCAGACAATGTGATTTTCTGGATTTTTTCCTCATTTTTTCTGTCATAGTTGAACTGTACCTATGATGACAATTACAGGCCTCTCATCTTTTTAAGTGGGAGAACTTGCACAATTGGTGGCTGACTAAATACTTTTTTGCCCCACGGTATTACAATATTATTAAATGATTTAATAAATTATTTTTAAGTTAATGGTATAATAGTTTGTTAAAGCATCCATTCTATTGTTACAAGAATTACAGTCGTATGCAAAAGGTTAGGCACCCCTGACAATTTACATGATTTTCATTTATAAACTAGACCTGTGCATTTTCAAGAAACTGCAAATTTTGATTGGATGCAAGTCGTCACTCGAGCAATTTTCACAACTTGCCATCTCGAAAAAATGATTGCAGCCATTGACAGCTTCTTTTTTGCGTGACATGTGTTTGGATAAACCGCTTGCGTGTCTCTCGCCATCCCACAGATCTGGGCAAGGAGTTGTGGAGCTGCCGACAACAGGCAGGATTAGGGGGAGTTGGGAGGGAGAATATTTTTAAGAAAATAAAAAAGTGACCCCAATCTATTGAACACTAGCATATGTCTGCTTGCTGTAAATCTGCAAAGTAGTTAAAATTGTCACGGTTTGTAGGGTGAAAGGAGAGACCGACAGGCAGGTAGATGGTTGTTTGTTGGTGTTTAATGAAACAGGCAGTCGTAGATAGACAGGACAACTGAATGTACATAAATGTCCCTTCTGGCTCGTATCACGGATATATATATCAATATACTTTGAAAGGCACATGGCTACAGACTACGAAAATACTATGCTCTTAAGCGTGGCACAGAACGTGCCAAGGGCGTAGGAACGGGGGGGGGTTACAGACAGGCAATGTGGTCCCACCCAATATTAAGAAAAAAAATTAAAAAACCAAATACACCCCCAATATCAAACTTGTTCTTATGCCCTTGGAACGTGCACATAAATAAAACGCCTATATTCAACAATATACTGTAACTCTACACACACCTCTTGTCGTGGAGAGGGCACAATAGTGTAGAGAATCCCATATCCGTAAACACGACAAGCCAGGCAAATAACATGCAGTGATACGTATGAGACAATCACCAATGAAGTATCAAACGTAACAATAACTGAAAAACTCACGTACCGGTTATAACAGTGGCAAAATAACAATGCCCAACACCTCTTCCCCAGTTTGGCCCGCTTATATTGACAGAGTTAACTAGCTAACCTAACACAGCTGACCTCAATATTTAATCAGATCTAACCTACACTACACCCTAACCTAGCAGTGCCAAACTGGGAGAGTGTCCGTCTTAAAAGGACATTTCATGAAATTGTTAGATGGTAATTTCAGGCTTGGTAAGATCTTTGTTGATATGCTGGTTTCAGGAGTCCGGTAGTGGTTGATAATGCAATGTTTAATAAAGTACTTCTCGTTATGGAAACAGGGTCATCTCATAACAAGGCAATCAAGACGTGTTGGAAAAAATGCCCCGAATGATTATATGGAACTGGGTTATATAGCCTTAGCATTGTTGTTCGCACAGCTCCTAGAAGAATCTCCTCAGACCCGTGACTGTCTCATGTGTGCACATGTGCTGGTCACCTTAACTTCTGTCTTAGCGTCTAATCAACTGGCCTTGCTAGTTGTTTATCAAATAACTCAGTAACCCTTATCTGTCTAATGTACTCTCAGTACACTGTCCTGTTCTATTAGTCTGAATTGCATCTACATGTATTAGACCTGTGATGGAATTACAGTCTAACCTACAATAGATCATATAGTTATAAGCAGTCTAATATATAACAGAGTTATAAGCTATAAGTCCTAAGACATAAGCTACTGCTGATACTGATTTTATAATATAAGAACTATAAGGGCTCTCCCTCTGTCCTAAGTCACTCTTGGCCTTGCTCCCTTGTCTACTCTCCTAAAGGAAAGTCTTATCTGGCTTGACCCTGAGTCTTCTCCCTGTCTGTCTTATATGTCTTAGAATCCTCCAAAAGGCCGCAACTATAGCTGTACAACTCTCTCTAATAGTAATACCATTCTAAACTGTTCAAACTGTATTTAAACATGATTATATATAATATACTTCTCAACAAACCCTACTCATGTCCCTTAAATGCCAAAGGCACATAAGGGACATCTCAATAGAAAGTAATTCTATATAAATACATAATAGTTAGCAATCATCCAGTTGTTATACAATTGCTAAAGTTACAAACAAGATAAAATCATAATTAAATTACCTTGGAAAAATCATTCGAAGCATAAGTCAGTATACAGATATGTTTTCAATAAAACATCCAATAAAAATAAGAAATTATAAAATGAAGTAAATACATTTCAACATGTTCCAAAATCCATTACTCTCAATGGGACACTCGTATAACCTGTGTCCGTAACTCGCATTGATTAATGTTCGGAATCAGTGGAAACAAGCAGGATGAACAATTCATCCTCAAAACATTAATACATGGGTATTTATAACAATTCTCATGTATCATACTGATGTTATTATACATATTATTAACCAGAGAATTCATAGTTAGTTCATTTGAATAGTTCTCAGTCAAAAGTATTTGGTGCCTTCATCCACGTGTATGTCAGTGTAAGCAGATGTGAAAATCATATTACATCATTCATTAGGGTCAACCAAATTCTGGTTGTCAGTCAATTTGTTGTTTACTCATTTTTATCTAAAAATTGCAATCTGTCATTTCTCTGAATTATCTATCTCTCAACTAAGATGTGTACAAAAGCAAGTACATACCTAACTATCTCTTCTCTCAAATCTCAGATAGTTCCTGATTAAATTTCATGCAATTAATTAATTATCAGTTAGTTCTCAAATACTACTTTCTCCTAAATATCTCTTTCTATCTAGGCATGTCATATAAATAATATAATCTTTATTTCACATGAATTATCTAATTTTGACATGTCACGTAAAACATCTGATCACAAATGTATACTATATTCTAAATTTTTGTGTAAGCTAACCCCTAGAAACTTCTCCTAGCACCTTGCTTAACATTGTCCATTCTCATTATTCACTGTTAGTTCATGTCTTCAGACTTACCGGTCCAAAGCTTCAATCATTGACTTTCCATCTCAAAGTCAATACTTAAAATTTGCTCAATCTTCTTATTGACACTGTCTCTCTTTGGGACAATTAAACTATCGTCATTTTCTTCTTAAAACGATTTCTTCTCTTGGAACTGGTTTCTTCTTCCTAAAACTCATATTCTTTATTCAATTCAAACTGTCAGTATGTATTGTGATGGACTTCATCAACCATGTAAGTATGCCAGTCACTTTCGTGTGAAAACTTTCAAACAACTCAGTGCTACTAGGGAAGATCAGATCATGGGCTACTTCAGCTCTCAGGTCCAATTGGTTCCATGTATTTGAGAAAAGATGTCCCATGTGAGATGTTTCTGGAACAAAAAGAGAAAACAATGCTTAAGATCACAATCAAATCATTAAGAAATAATATGTTATGATACTTCATTGTAATTCTTTCCTCTCTAAGGTCATTCTAATTCTAGTCCTAAATGAAGCTCATCTCAATTCTCATCTTAACTTTCCCTCAACTAGCATTCTTCTGTTAACTGTCAAACCTTCTTCAGTATCTGAAAAATAGACATCAAGTTAACAAACAAATTTCTTCATTATTTCTAAATCTTTCCCTAACCTAAATCTCTCTATTCCTACTCCCCTCTGGTATTTCTGCATGATTTTTCTCATGGTCCGGAGTCCGTCTATCATCTGTTGTCTGTTGTCTATTGACTGTCGTCTGTTGACTGTTATCATCTACCCTTTATGATGCTTAATATCAGATGGAATCACTATCCAATGTCTGCTGTCAGAGTCCATTGAACCTCTCTCTCTCTCTGCCGTACAGTCCTCGTCCTTTTATAGCACAGTCGTTCAAGCCTTAATAGAACTGTCTATGTCTGTGATCTTTCAGTCAATTTGGGTTGTGGCACATCAAATGTGTACCCTGTCCTTTCAAAGTATCTGAAAGTATCAAAGTAGTCAACATGGATTCAGTCAAAAAAAACTGTAAAGTTTGTCATTGCTTAATATTGTTTAATATCACATCAGTAGGATCTTAAATCCAATTAAACATTTAAGCTGTAATGTATTGTTCTCGTTTCAGAAACAGAAATGTCATCAGTCAAATTGAAAGTGGATGGCCTAAATCTCAGCCTGTTCATCAAACACTTTTCACATGTGTGTAATTCTCTTTTCCATCAATAGGTGGCTTCAGTTAGGCCACAGTCTGTTTGCTATATTTTCTTTAATAAGGGTAGACTCGCGAAACCCATCCACCTCTCAGAAACAGTATCAGCAGGTATATTGCAATTGTTCATATCTAAGCTTGTGTGTATCTGAGCATTGCTCAGAGTCTTCAGTCACAATGTATTCATCGTAACTTATTTACCCTGGTCTGTCATTTGTAATAATCTTCTTTAGACCAGGTAGTCTCATTCTCGAATGTCACCTTGTGACCTCATGCTTTAAGAATAACCTTTTGTCATTCTTGCATGATAAATTTAGTTTGGAGAGGTAATGAAGCATCTCCATATGCTCTCTCTCCATACTTCATATTTACTGTCTTGTTGATATTTCCCGTTCTGTGAAAGAATGTTAAACACAGATAGCTTGGGGGTGTGTGTGAGTGTGTATTTGTATCTTGTTCTTTCCTGATTGCAAAACAATAAAACTCTGTTCTATTTCTTCAATATTCATATTGATAAGTGAGCTGCTTTAAAGCCAATGTGTCAGTTATATTTCAATGAATCTTATGTCTTAACTTTCTGTTGTTATTTTAATGAATAACAATTCCTATCCTGTTTTACATTGACTTCTGTTCACAGAATAAGATGTAAAACAATGAAACGGTTCTAAATAATGTCTTGATGTTAATTTGTGTCTGAATAAATCTGTTGGACCAGGACAGACAGCTAATGCAATTCCTAAAGGATTCCCAGTCCTCAAAATTCACAAAAGCCCATCCTCGTGAAAAATTATCAAAATCTCCATTGGGTAACAGATCCCGTCTAATGTGTCACTAACAGATCCTGGGGAATGTTTCACTAAAATTATAACATTGCATTGGGCTTCAAATCGCATATCAAATATAAATATATGTTTCCTCCCATTTCAATGGTGAAACAAGGACTCTTAAGCTTCTTCTAAAACACACATTAGTGTATATCTCTTCATGCCTTTATGTTGCCTGGTGACCTTGTCTTCTCTAACCAGAGAATGAATTTTGGAAATGTTGACAGAGACTAAACAAAATGTGCCCTTTATGTTCTTATCTTCGCAGCCAGGACAACTCTTTTAATGCTGAAGTGAACTTCAATATGGTCAACTTTAAAACTGTGTCTTAAGAATAATATTAGGTCTTATAATTTGTATCAGATTCAATTTGATGAAAAATAGCATCATATTTCCCTTTCTGTAGGGTTGTTCAAAATGGGCTCATACTGTGTATAAAATACTTTAACCTTTAGTCTGTACGTAATTCTCAAAACACTATTTGTTGTCAAAATGTACAACTATATGATAATTTTAAAAGTTAGCAGCTTCAAAATAAGGGTGCTTTACCCTACTCTAAGAACTAATAAGTAATCAAATTATGGTATCTTTATGAGTCATCAACAAATCCTCAACCTAATTCTCCATTTGTGAACCAATCCACTAATCAATCATCTGAGCCCCATGGCTAATGAGAAATCGACGGTGATGGAAAAGATAGTCGCAAGGAAAGTTGATACTACATTGTCAATAGTATTTTCCCAAAAACCCAAACAGTGGTTTCATTACTTATACAATATGCACGTCCATTCTATTTTATTTCTCTAATTTTAGTACATTAATCAATGTGTGCTCTGTCAACCTATTAAATTCTAATTTGTACAGGAATTATGCCTAAATTTCTGTTACCAAAAACAACCCAGTCTCTCTCTTCCAGCTGTGTGTGAGTCCTTGTGTGGCCTTAGCCTAGATAACGTGTCTAAGTCAACTTCCCCATACTTCTCTGTCTCTGGTTTCACAAAGAAGATTTATTTTACTCTTTCTGGTCTCGTATGGAACCTAACTAATGGGGATGTAATTGTATTTCAACCTCCCAATCCTGCAAAAGCAACCCTGATTTTCGGTCCATGTGGGGTAAGACACATTTTACATTTTCTCCAATCCAGTTGAAACTTCAATCTCTGCAGAAGATTGATATTCAACTGCCCTATCTCCTAATTGTATAATCACCGTTTCTACTATACTTATCAAACAGCCGCGGTCGGTGGATCTTAATTGGGGAGGACGGGCTCATATTATGCTCGGGACCGGAGTGAATGGAATGGTGCGCAACGCACAAAACCCAGTGTGCAAAACAAAAAACACTGGGTTTTGTGCTTTGCGCACCATTCCATTCACTCCGGTCCCGAGCGTAATACGAGCCCGTCCTCCGCAATTAAGATCCACCGACCGCGGCTGTTATCAAATAATAAACCTTCTCTTCTCTAGAACATACAATGTCATTTGTTAACCTCACAAGTTATTCAATAGTCTCAAACCTACTCTGGCCTAGCAAAACATCTCTCTTCCTACCTCTTTGCAGTAGATTGCAATATGGTCAATATTGTCTTGTAGTTTATTTGGGTCCTCTTATTATTCAACGTTTAGATCAAAAATATATTTGGGGATCATTTCCACAATATTAGTGTACTCTGTAAAGTCTCTTTTTTTGTCATTTTTTGTTAGCATAATGCTATTTCCTCGTTCTAAAATCTATCCTATTTGTGTCTATGTGTCTCGTTTGGGTCTATGCATGCATATGAAATATTAATATATTTAAAAAATGCAACATGTAACCTGAAAAAATTAGCTAGAAAGTTAAATGGCTCTGTTGTTAATAGCTGGATATTTAGATGTTTCTACTGAACACAGGAATAACACAGGGACAACCGTTGACCTCCGGAAATACACAAAAATAAACAAAACAAATTGTATCCATAATATACATTTGTTAAATGTCAACATTATCTTATCCTGTAATATTTAAAGTGATGTTATCCACTCCTATATTCAATATGCCAATTGAAAATACCCAGTCCTAAATCCTCATTTTTACTTATTTAAACTTACATGGTGCTGGTTCAAAAATATCTATCTTTCTTTGTCTCTAGCTCTTATTTTGGGTACTGGGAAAGTCAAACCAATCCCGTCCTTCCCAGACAGTTATTTATCTATGTGTTATTGAGCTTTAACATGTATTTTACATGTATACATTTATTTTCAAATTATAACTATAATGGTGCAACCTTTTTGATCGACAGTTATACTATAGACCAAATCTGTTCAGTATTATTGGTATATTTGATGCTTGATGACACATTTTCCTTTTCACATGTTTGGCTCGCTCATGTTTTATTGTTTATTTCTCATTTCTATATATATTTAATAATACGCCAAGGGTAGTCATGTGTACGGACCATTGCTTCGGTGCCTCTAGCACTCTCTATGTTTTAGACCCAAGTGTTTCCAATTAAACCCAGTTTGTGTCCTATTTGAAACATGCACTCTATCTATTTCATATCGTATTGTCCTAATGAAGGTCTACCGACCTAAAGTTTAATTTATCAAACCATTTGTATTGTTCATTTTAACCCTAATTATTATATTTATCTCATGCACCTCGACTAAGTGGTAGGTGTGCAACTTTTCTTATTTAATCTCATGTGTCGTCATGGACTTTAATCTATCTAAACTATAGTAATTCTGGTTTTGTCTTCCAATTATTTGTCTAATCCTCTATATTAAATGTATGTATTTCTAGTTATTTCAGTACGCTCTATTGTCCAGTGTGACTTACAGCTCCACAGGAATAAATTCCTGGAGCAACTTCAGGGTAAAATGCCTTGCTCAGGGGTAAAACATTTGGCTCAGTCAGGAACCAACCTGGCAGCTTTCCAACTGGCAGGTCCCAATCCTTAAACACTGTGTTGAATGTAATGTCCTTTTACTTCAATGTTATTACAACAAAACAATCGTATCATCCTGTAAAAAATATTTTGTTCTTTCGGCTATCATAACAAACAGTTTTAAAACCCAGTGAAAATATAAAAACCAACATTTTGTGTTAACTCTAAACTCTCTTAATCTTTAATTTTATAGTATATGTGAAAATCCTCTGTCTTATTTCTTTGTAAGGGAGGGGCTGAATAAGGGAAAGCTCTAGTGGTTGATAGTAAGGAAATGGAAAGCTTCAATGTTAAATGTTAAATGTAATGTTAAATGTTCTCTTTTATTTAAATGGTCTTTCATCAGTTTCTTTAAACAGCGTTTTGGCAATGCGGTATCTCCGTTTTTTATTTGTCTCTTTGGTAGCTTACTTCTGAAGTGTAAACTCTACTTAACAGGTCCTATTTTCCAATCACATATGAACATTTATGTAACAATGCATATATACAAAATATTCAATATATCAATCTGGTCGTGGACTTCTCTCCATCGTCAATCACATTTCACACATATCAGTCTTTATTCAAGCAGATGTAAATGAGGGAAGAAAAAACATTTCTGAGTGGCCAATCACTTTCACCTCTGGTATCTGCTGGTATCTCCCACCTGTATATGTGTGTAAAAGCTTAAGATCGTTAGTACAACAACAATCTTTTATTCCAATCTCTTTATTTATTCATAATTTTCTCGTATTTTCATTAATCCTTCAATATGTATCTCACACAGTTCTCTTTTTATATCCATATTTTATGCTCCGCAGGGTTCTGTCCCCGTCAATAGTGTTATTCTTTTTCATGCCTCAAAAGTGATGCTATGTGTTTAGCTCCTCCCCTTCCAATTCGTGATCTAGAATTTGGAATGGTGTGTGTGTTTGTCCGCTATGTGTGTGTCTCTGGCTGGCTACTGTGTTCTCAACTTTAAAGGGATTTTGTGAATAGGCCAAATTATTGGGTTAATTTCTATGTGTGCGGGGGGCAGAAACCCAGAGAAGCCTAACCTGATTTTTTTATTTGTGTGCGTGCAATACATGTGTGTACTCGACCTTCTGGCGTACGTGCTGTTTTAACACCAGTGGCTAGCTGATTTTATGACGACGTCCGCAGTGTTTAGAGATACTTCTTATCTCTTATCTATATTATTGTTCTCGTCTTTTAGGAGGGGTAAAAATTCAAGCAGAGAGGTATCTTCTATATTTGTCAAGAAATATTTTATTTTAAGCTGGCTCTATTTTCCTTCTTTGTAACTATTTTCATCAGAATTTTCTGTGATAAAGCCGAATTATTTAATCAAATTATGTCCTTGTAACGTTCCCCAGTTCCACTTCCCTGGAAACTGCCACTTCCCTATTCTATGTTGCTCAGAACTACACTTCCCATTCTCCAGTTCTTCTTCCTGTGGACTACAGCTTCCCTAGTCATGCCTGTTCAGAACTACAATTCCCAATACCCGGACTCAATCATCCAAATTCCATTCACCTGCTCTCACCCAGTTGTATTTAAGACACACACACATAGCCTCTTCGCGAGGTATTGTAAGTACAGTTTTCTTATTACTGAGCATTCATTCATGTATTGTTGTGCTGGTCTGACCTCTGCCTTGTTCTTGGATTATTCTGCCTTGGATTTCCTTATTGTATCTTAGCCTATATTTGCTATTCCGGTCTGACCTCTGCCTTGTTTTGGATTATTCTGTGCCTTATTCCTTGGACATTCATACCTGTTTAAAAATAAACATTGTTCTCTTTTACATTTGGAGTGTATCATTACAGTCCTAAGGTAAAATTTACAGTGTCTATCTATTTTGGGGTTTTTCGCCATTTACTTTTGGGTCCGTCTATTTTAACCGTGATTTTAAATACTTTAAATGGGAATAATCTCCTCTCTCATTTTGAACATTACTTTTAGCAGATGTCACAAAAGGGCAAGCTTTAACCCTCTATCTACAACTCCCTCAACTCCCGTTTTTTGTTTATTTTAATATTTCTTACATCATATTACTTTGGATCCAATCACTTACCTACGTGCACCTCAATTATTTTATTTTCTAACTAGCTGCGTCAGAGGTTTTTTTTGTTACTTTTATTATATTATTCCCTGTCCACCCCTGGTATCTGTGTACTCATCCTTCCACGATTATTTTAGGCTGCATATCTAAGCTACCATTTTGAATGCCTTATCCTATAACATTTTATACCTAATTAATCTAATCTGTTCTGCATCGCCTCTTTACCTTAATGCCTTATCCTATAGCATTTTATATTTACAAGTTACAGCTTACAGTGGCTTATCACACTACAGCGACATAACCATGTATGTCCCATCCCCCCCCCCCAGTCCTTGCAGATTGAGAAACGTTGTGAAGACGTTTCTCAAACTGTTCTTCCCGGCGGGTTGTCACCGTGCTAACCCCTATGTCTAGGTACCACATGTGTTCGACCATGGATGTTTCTAAACCACCACCCCCCCGTTAACATTTTAAGATTATATACATATATATACAGGGTTCTCCTCGTCATTTCTATTAAAATGACTTCTGCTTTCTGCCAGTGACATTATTATTGGTGTTGTGCCAAGACTGGTATGCATTTGGCTCAGGTTGTGACCCATGGCACCTTCCAGTCAGATGGCTCCAAGACTTGTAAAGCAACTGGACACCTATAGCAACTGGACCCCTCTCGTTAATTCTGGTCAGGTTCACTATTGGTGTAGTTCATCTTCTTCAGTTTTGGCCTCCAAACCAGCGGCTCTCAGCCCGTTTATCAAAACAGCTGTGTGATAGCAGGTCCTCAAACGATGTCTCTGTTAGTGTATCTATTGCTGTAGTTCTTTCTCTCAGCTGTAGTTCTTTCTCTTAGTTCGTCTCTCAAGACAGCAGCCTTCGGCTCATTCTCCAAAGCAGCAGATACAATGTGTTGGTCTCCAGGAAAATCAAAATTAATGAAAATATTGAGTGTAAACTTTCGGGCGCCAACTGCTAGATGGTAATTTCAGGCTTGGTAAGATCTTTGTTGAAATGATGGTTTCAGGAGTCAGGTAGTGGTTGATAATAGAATGTTTAATAAAGTACTTCTCGTTATGGAAACAGGGTCATCTCATAACAAGGCAATCAAGACGTGTTGGAAAAAATGCCCTGAATGATCATATGGAACTGGGTTATATAGCCTTAGCATTGTTGTTCGCACACCTCCTAGAAGAATCTCCTAAGACCCGTGACTGTCTCATGTGTGCACATGTGCTGGTCACCTTAATTTCTGTCTTAGCATCTAATCAACTGGCCTTGCTAGTTGTTTATCAAATAACTCAGTAACCCTTATCTGTCTAATGTACTGTCAGTACAATGTCCTGTTCTATTAGTCTGAATTGCATCTACATGTATTAGACCTGTGATGGAATTACAGTCTAACCTACAATAGATCATATAGTTATAAGCAGTCTAATATATAACAGAGTTATAAGCTATAAGTCCTAAGACATAAGCTACTGCTTATGCTGATGTTATAATATAAGAACTGTAAGGGCTCTCTCTCTGTCCTAAGTCACTCTTGGCCTTGCTTCCTTGTCTACTCTCCTAAAGGAAAGTCTTATCTGGCTTGACCCTGAATCTTCACTGTCTGTCTTATGTCGTAGAATCCTCCAAAAGGCCCCAACTATAGCTGTACAACTCTCTCTAATAGTAATACCATTCTAAACTGTTCAAACTCTAAATTCATGTTTAAGATTCTATATAATCTTAAACATGTTTATATAGAATCTACTTCCCAACAAAATGATAAGGAAAACGTAAACCTTCATGCCATGCACTGAATATACTCAAAGAACACAAACAAACAAAAATAACTGATATTTATTTGTATATATATATATATGTAAGAGTCCATTCTCAGTCTCTGTATGCCAGCCCACTCTGGGCTGGATGGGACAAAAATGCTGTCAGTTCCACTTTAAAGGACAATTCCAGAGTAAATAAAACATTTTAAATATAGTATTATCCATAACACATGATTCAGCATGAGCATTGTTTTAGTTTTATAAAGCAACCACCATATGCAATTTTGGCCTACAGTCCCTAAGGATTTGAGCCTATATTTGGATTAAATACATCCTAGTGAACATTTATCAATAGCACATGATTCAGCGCAAGCTTTAGTTTTGCTGTTATAGAGCAATCTGCATAGGCAAGCATGGTGTGTATAATTTTAGCATGACCATTGTTTTTAAAACCTTCTTTACCAGATTTTACTCAAAATACCACAAAGTCCAGAATTCAATGCAAACTTTGCGCCTGCACACTGCGAGTCGCTTTGGTGGAGTTAAATTTAGAGTAAGGACCTTAGCTACTAGCTAGAAATAGTACACCGCTACGTAAAACATTTACTAGCTAATTTCACGTCTTTAAAATAGACAGTTTGAATGATAATTACACCCCAAGCAGATCAATCGCCTATCTGGTCAACATTTCTACATGTTTAGCAATGTTCTATAACCATTCATTATTTATCAACCTGTTATTTTTACAACTTATTCCACAAATTGTTAGTTTTTTTGTGAAATACCACAAGGTCCAGAATTCAATGGAAACTTTGCACCTGCGCCCTGTGAGTTGTTTCAATGACATTTAATTTAGTGTAAGCTATAAAGATACTAGTTGGACGAAGCACGTAATATTTACAACTGATATATCCCGAGAGGTGTATGCCATGTCTGGCTTCAGTAGGTACAGATTTAACCATATTCTCTAACCGATACATTTCGAAATTAGGTTTAAATGATCACACAATTGCACAAATGAGACCTGCTAACTATGGAAAGCCATTTTTGTCAATATTAAATAAATAAATATGGCTATGAAATAAGTCCTGAAATAAATAAATGACACAATAAATATATAAATATTTAAATATAAAAATATAAAAATTGTTTTTTATTTCATAATGGTGTTTTTCAAAGGAAACCTTTTATTTATTTCAGGGGGATTTTATTTCATAATTCCAAATTTATTTATTTCAAGGCCCTCTTATTTCATAATGGCACATTTCATAATATCCATTTGTTATATTCAAATAAATGGGGCGTGGTTATCTCACAGAAACCAAATCAACAGCACCGTATTGAAGACTTTATTGAAAAACTCGGGCGGATAAGTGGTCTTCAAAATATAGACATAGATATCAAAGTTTTAATTAGTTTGAGACCGATTGAGCACTGTTTTTTTGTGTTTGTGTTTTTCTTTGTGTTAACTGGTCTATCAACCTGAGAAATCGCGGAACTGTTTGTTGTCACAAAGCATGATTCGGAGGAGATCGATCTATCAACCTTAGAAATCGCGGATCTGTTTGGTGTGTCACAAAGCACGATTTAGAGATCTCCTCTGAATTGTGCTGGGTAACACACCAAACAGATCACCGATTTCTGAGGTTGATAAATCGATCTCCTCTGAATCATGCTTTGTGACACCTAACAGATCCGAGATTTCTCGGGTTGATAAATCGATCTCCTCTAAATCATGCTTTGTGACACCAAACAGATTCGCGATTTCTCGGGTTGATAGACCAGATCAAGCAAGCATATCTTCATAAGCTTATGACGTCTTCCACACGAATAAGGAGCTCAATCGCTCTCAAACTATTTAAAACTTTGAAATCTATGTCTATATTTTCAAGATCACTTATTCGTCCGAGTATTTCAATGGTCAAACATACGGGTGCTGTGTGTTTGAATCTGTGAGATAACCACGCCCCATTCATTTGAATATAACAAATGGATATTATGAAATGTTTCATTATGAAATAAGAGTGCATTGAAATAAATAAATGTGGGATTATGAAATAAAAGTCCTCTGAAATCAATAAAATGTTTCCTTTGAAAAATACCATTATGAAATAAAAGACTATTTATTTATTTTATTGGACTAGGTTTATATATTTATATTTAAATATTTATATATTTATTGTGTCATTTATTTATTTCAGGACTTATTTCATAGCCTTATTTATTTAATATTGACAAAAATGGCTTTCCATAGCTAACTAGCTTAGCCCCTGGCCTACTAGCTATCGTAACTGTCAGAAAGCCCGTCCCGGAACGGCAATAGGCAGCGGGTTCTGACAGACTGATATTAGGGCTGCCACTCCCAGCAGACTGATACAATAGTTGTTGCCAGCCGTGTTATCCCTGATAATGTTAAATGTTGTGCGTTCATGCAACTAATGTGAGTAGTTATGTGAAAATTACATAGTTAACACATTGTAGCTATAGAGATTGCTAACGTGTCATCATCATGACATATTACCTCAAAGCATTTTGGGGATCCGCGGCACAAACTTAAGGCACCCATGCGCTAACTGTCTTTTTATTCAACAGTCTTAATATCTTTTATTTAACAGGCTCATGCACCAATAGCTCCAACAGTGTTTTACTAGAAAGTGCATTTAGTAAGAGCAGTAAACAAGTCAAAGTTTTCACAATTTACCATTTAACCTGTGTATGATGTGTTTGTCTTAGTAAGTTACATTGTTTTGTTGAATTCTGAATGCATACAAATAGATGAGAGAGCGAGGAGTGTGGTGCTTAAAACATTAGCATTCCTCTGAACGGACGACAGTTTTCTTCCCCACATTTACACTCTAGAGGTCCTGGACCCATCCATCTGCACAAAAGACCTGGGGCCTCATTTATAAAGCTGGCGTACGCACAAAAGAAGACGTACACAGCTCTCTACGCAATAATAGGGATTCATAAAAAGCAAACTTGACGGGAAAATGTGCGGTCCTTCACGGAAACTCTGACCCATGCGTACGCACAAAAACAGGTGAAATGAGAATGGCGACACCATCGGCAGATGGGGGAAACACGTAGGCTACTGTAGATCCGTCTGAAACTACAGAGCGTTGTGTAACCGAGCGTTGTGTGCCTCTCATTAATAATATGAAGATGTCACAAAGCCATGCATACATTTAACAGCCTGCAGAGAAATACAAACAATATAAAACAAGATTTTAACGTAAAGGCAAATGAAGGACATATTGCACATACAGGTCCTTCTCAAGATATTAGCATATTGTGATGAAGTTCATTATTTTCCATAATGTAATGTTAAAAATTAAACTTTCATATATTTTAGATTCATTGCATACCAACTGAAATATTTCAGGTCATTTATTGTTTTAATACTGATGATCTTGGCATACAGCTCATGAAAACCCAAAATTAATATCTCAAAGAAAGATATTATATATATATAATCGCTGTTCCCATAGATTATATGGAAAATAATTAACTTTATCACAATATGTTAATTTCTTGAGAAGGACCTGTATTTGCTAAAAGAACACTCAAATATATTATGTAGGCTAATTATATTGGCATGTTATATAATTCATCCTCATAAATAATACGGTAAACAGAACAAAATCATGTTTAAAACTAATATTCTTGTCGATGTCTCTATCTGGCGGTGCAGATAAATAGATGATGATAAGATAGATAGTCTTTATTGTCAATTGGGGAATATTGTTTTCATAGTATAAATGTCGTAATAACATACAGAAACATAGTGTTCATTTATATGCATTTAGTTCGTTTTATTTTTAAATGTGTTCCATTGTGATGCATGTCTTAACCATTTTGAAAGGTTCAAGATTTTCTATTTGTGCAGAACTATTTTACATTTACAATTAGATTAATACATCTGTAGATTATCAGATACAATCAAATTAATGGTTATAAAAGCCATGCCATCACAATGCGTAATGACGCACAATAGCTGACCTTGCAAATTTTATTTTTTATTTTTTATTTAACCTTTATTTAACCAGGTAAGTTGACTGAGAACAATTTCTTATTTACAGCAACGACCTGGGAGCAATTAGGGTAAAGTGTCTTGCCCAAGGACACAACAACATTTTGGCTCAGTCGGGAATCGAACTGGCAACCTTCTGACTACAAGTCTGACTCCCTACCCACTGAGCCATCTGCGCAATGTTAGAAGATAATAATTATAATTATAAATATAGTTGCAAGCAACGATGAGACGGGGTACTCCGATATGGGAAGTATAGGAAAATAAGCTTCCAATGGTACCAACCATTACTTTCTAGCATGTACGGTTCAGGAAATATGACACTGTGACGTTATTGTGAGACATTGCACCATCGGTCTGCCATTTTGTCTGCCATTTTACATTATATCTTTGAGTCCATATCACCATTAAGGAAGGCATCTCTAAAATGAGTGTATCCCAAATCTCATGCCGATAGGACTTATTGTTGATTTTAAGATAATTATTTTAGGTGTGGGCCAATGTTCATGTATGGACAAATTGACCCAACTTTCAGAGTCAATATCATAGGCTGTGATGAACCCACATGGACAAATCATGCCTCATTTTTTGTAGCAGAACACCCTCTTTCCATCGTTACCAAGCATTACTTTCTATCATGTGTCGTTTAAGAAATATGACATTGAGTGGTCATCATGCATCAGTAAACCAAGTGTCGGCCATTTTGTCGGCCATTTTGTATTGTATCTCTTAGTCCATATCACCATTAAGTAAAGCATATATGAGAAACCTGTATGCCAAAGTGCAAGTCAATCAGACTTTTTGTTGATTTTAAGATGATTTTTATAGTTGTGGTCAAATGGTCATTTATGGGCAAAAGTCACAAAACTTTGAGAGTCAATATCACAGGCTGTGATGAACCCACATGGACAACCCAGACCTTATTCTTTGCAGTGGAACTCCCTCTTTCCATTGTTACCAACCATTGGTTTCTATCATATATGGGTCAGCAGATATGACATTGTGAGCTCATCATGCATCAGTGTACCAGTCGGTCTGCCATTTTGTCTGCCATTTTGCATTGTAATTCTTATTGCTTATCACCCTATAGGGATGCCAGTATAAGAAATGTGTATACCGAATCCCAGGTCAATCGGAATTATTGTTGATTTTAAGATGATTTTTATAGGTTTTGTCAAATTTTCACTGTACAGAAAAATCCGGACTTTATGGGTTTATGGGATAAAAGATGGCGGACCTTATGGGTTCTTGAGGCAAATATGTTTCCCATGAGGAATGACATAAGTACACCAAAGGGAATGTCTGTATGCCAAACGGGGTACGAATGGCAGCTTTTTCGTCTAGCCTTTTTAGGATGCTTATTATAGCGCCACCTATTGACGAATCATGTTCAAAGTCTTGGGCCAAGTTACGCGTACCTTCAAGTTTCAGCATGTAAATTTCTACAACTTCTTACCACAAAATATTTGAGTTATTCAACAGAGTAGGAGAAAAACTTAATAATAATAATAATAATAAATTTAGTTGCAAGCAACGATGGGACGGTGTACTCCGATATGGGAAGTATAGGAAAATAGGCATCCAATGGTACCAACCATTACTTTCTAGCATGTACGGTTCAGGAAATATGACACTGTGACGTTATCGTGAGTTATTGAACCATCGGTCAGCCTTTTTGTATGCCATTTTGCATTGTATCTTTAAGTCCATACCACCATTTGGAAGGCATCTCTGAGATACGTGTATGCCAAATCTCAGGCCGATCTGACTTATTTTTGATTTTCAGATAATTATTTTAGGTGTGAGCCAATGTTCATGTATGGAAAAAATTTACCCACGATTCAGAATCAATATCACAGGCTGTGATGAACCCACATGGAAAAATCATGCCTCATTCTTTGTAGTAGAACACCATCTTTCCATCGTTAACAAATATTACTTTCTATTATCTATGGTTCCGGAAATATGACATTATAATTTCTCCATGCATCAGTGAACATGTGTCAGCCATTTTGTCCACTGTTTTGTATTGTATCTCTTAGTCCATATCACCATTAAGGAAGGCATATATGAGAAACCTGTATGCCAAAGCGCAAGTCAATCAGACTTATTGTTGAAGTTAAGATGATTTTTATAGGTGTGGGTAAATGTTCATTTATGGGCAAAAGTGATTAAACTTTGAGAGTCAATGTCAAAGGCTATGATAAACCTACATGGACAAACCACCCCTCATTATTTGCATTGGAAATCCCTCTTTCCATTGTTACCAACCATTGGTTTCTATCATGTATGGTCCAGATAATGACACTGTGATGTCACCATATGTCAGTGAACCATCATGTCGACCAGCCTTTTTACCTAGGAAACGTTCTGAACCAGCAACAATAAGAACAAATGGCATTTTTGTCTTAAAAACTGTTGTAATTTTTAAAATATTATAGCAGTAACCACTCTTTTGCATAGATAATTGTGTACAATCCCTGTATTTTTCCAAATAGTAACAAACCAAACAATGAAAAAGTTTCTAGTTAATTCATAAGTAATTAATAGTATAAAATATATACATGGTTTCAATTGTGACAATATGATATTAAAGATTTTATTTAAACTTTAACCAGGTGAGCACATTGAGAACAGTTTCTTATTTGAAACGGCGAACTGGCCAAGACAAAAAGTGCCAAGGTGTAGAAAACAGAGATACACATGAATTACATGACAAGAAGTACATAAAATAAAACCAAGAACACAGTGTGCAGATCTTCTACAATTAGGAATTTGTACAGTCAGTGCAACAAATATCAGCATATAATGTAGGTATATATTTGGTAAGTACAGTGGCGTGGCAATATACTACACATTCAATGTGACATTGGGTATGAGAGAGAGATAGGTTTATGGTAATATGTTAGTTGTGCGGGTGAGAGTGTGCAAAATGCATTAATGGCTGAGAAAATTGGGTGGGGTCAGCATGTACATTGGTCTGTCAATAGGTTTGATAGTAGAGCTTTGAAGGTAGTTAAAGGGACAGTGGATTCAAGCTTCAAAGATTTTTGCAGCACATTCCAATCATTAGCAGCTGAGAATTGGAAGGAGAAGCAGCTGAAGGATGTGCAGGCTTTTGTGGCAATCAGGGAGATATACCTGCTTGAATCTGCACTGGAGATTAATGATTTTAGGTAATGTGGGGTTTTGTCTAGTAGATGTTTGTAAATAAGATGAAACCAGTGTGTTTGTCGCTGGGTGTGTAGTGAAGAGTCTAACCAGATCCCTAGGTATTTGTCATTTTCTACATATTTCAGTACAGACCTGTTGAGTGTGGTGATGCTTGTTTGGCAGGCAGGTGCAGAATGTGATCGGTTGAAGAGCATACATTTAGTT
>JACXGM010000329.1:0-41241 GCA_016801145.1 Umbra pygmaea
TTCTGCCATTGACGTAGGCTATATTTGAACACACAGGGAAATGCGCTTGCTGGTTTACACCTGCTTTTAAGAGGCGGTAAATTCCCCCTGCAGAATAGAGGCGCGCTCTTACTGGCAGTCTTTGTAAATACCACGGAATATATAATTAGGCGCACTTTACCGTATCCTCCCACCTTTTTGCGTGGAACTCCTACTTTCCTCATGACCCTCCCACGAACGCATATTGAAAGCGCAACTTGTCTCTTGTCGCTCATGTGGCACGCAATCTGCGATTTTACCCAAGTGCGCCTGGTTAGTAAATAGCCCGCATTGGTTACGTCCGTCTTTGCGACCAATTAGCACCTGAAAACAGGTGCAAGCGGCTTGATAAATCTAGCCCTGGGTGTATGTTTGGAGATAAGTGTGTAAATCATCTTATGTATGCAGATGATCTGGTTGTTTTCAGCCCAAGTAGTGCTGGGTTCCTTCAGCGGCTTGCTGTTTGTTGTTCAGATTACGAGGCTGAAAACGACATACAATACATTTTTAAAAAAGAGTGTTGGGTTGAAATGTCCTAATAACGGAGTTCGAACCACAGCGTTTAAAATCTAGGCTGGAGTAATAGAAATTGAGTAGCTGCTTAACAGAGAAACACAAAAGACGAAGGCTCCAGCATAATATGTATTATACGCGACAGACAAACGAAGAGACAGGCGTAATTTATAAATTGGACCAATCAGCGTAGACCTAGGAAAAGGGAAAATGGAAAGACCCTGCTCTGGAGTAGGGCCTAAAAGAGTTAGAGGTACTGCGGTGTGAGGAACTAAATAATCCCGCAATTTCATCGGAAGTCAGAACACAAGGGTTATAGGAACGTTATGTTCTAATTACTGCAAAAATACCTGCGGTCGGAAAAGCGTCTATAGAGGCGCTTACGTCTCAGGTGCAGGCCAACCGCTTGGTTTTATTTGGAAGCTTAAAATCAGGCATCGATTGTTAAAGTAAAATGCGGTGTTGAATGAGGTTAACGAGAACCTGAAGTGATTTTTTCAAATAAATGAATTATTTTCACCAAACATTCCACGTGGTATTTTTAATGTAGCTTTCTTACCCAAGATAGCACTAACTCACTGTATATTCGAAGCGCAGAATAAGTTCCTATCTCCTGCATAGAGCCCACAATAGTGGCTGTTGTGGCCACAGATCTTCATTGAATGGGACCGTTCTCCAGCGCAATATCGTGGAGAACCCCGCATGCCATAATTATGTTGCAGGCCTGCACTGGGATGTAGCAGTCCCCCCCACACCACTTACCCAAGACAGAGCCACCTGCCCTTGCCCAAACCTATACATCACTCCACTGTGGTTCGTGTGCGTGTCTGCGCTCCTGCTTGTTTGGGGATTTGCAAGCGGTGTTATAAGTTAGCGTACTCAGTCAGGGCATAACCTTTGTCACCTAGAGGAATCACATCCAACTGTTTCACCAAAAAACTATGTTGAACTAATATAATAATTGTATGAGGGCATAACTCATCGAGGAGATGACTCCAGCCATGCAGTGCGCCATCCTGTAGCCTTGTTCCAACGCTGCAGTTAAAAAAAAAAAAAAAGAGTTGCACGTCCCACCCGGCCTACAGGGCTACCCTATTCAGAAAAAACATCCTGGCATCACATATGATCTGAACGTTTATTTGAATTCAATTTTTTGCGAATGATAAATGCGTAATCATTCATGGATGGCGGCTACAGCCGAAGTACAATCAATCGCCCCAATCACATTTGGAAACCCAGCAATCTCATAAAATTATCTTTTAATCATAGTTTGCTGAGCATCATAATATGGAAATTTAATATACCAGAAAGGGACTTCATAGCCCCATATGGTTCTCCACGATACTGCGCTGGAGAACGGTGCCATTCAATGAAGATCTGTGGCCACAACAGCCACTATTGTGGGCTCTATGCAGGAGATAGGATCTAATTCTGCGCTTTGAATATACATTTCCTTGCAGGTAACCATGGTTGAAAGAGGAAGAACAATGATTTTGTATCATTCTGTAGTGTATGCAAATTGTTATCATCAACACTGAGGCAGCAGAATTTGTGAAAATTATGTATTTGTGTCATTCTCAACTTTTGACCATGAATGTACAACTTAAAGGAGAATTCCTGGCGATTTCAAAATGTAGCTCTGTTGTTTGCATATCAGAAGTGCTGTCTGTAGCGTTAATAACTCAATCTGTATTGCCAAAACCGTGTTTACCTTTTGCTGCCAATAGACAACCATTACGCATTTACGGGGCAAGTTAAAAAGCATGCTTTGAGCCACTAAACATGTTCAAAATGTCATTACTAGTCCATATCCATTGGCACTGATTCCTTGTAATAAACACCGTGAGTTTGAACAAATAAGTTTGTGTATATACCTTAGTTTATTTCCCATTTTCCAGTGAAGTCCACACTAGTTGATTGTCGAAGTCATACAATTCAATATTCCAAAACTCACCGTGGGTATATCCATAAACTACTTTGATCGAGTGTAAACTGACACTTGCATTCACCGCTCCCAAGAGTTCAAGAGTTATCGCGCATGAGCAGAGGTAACTAAGCAACACTGTTGAGGAAACTGTGTCAGGTCACCTGGCCGACTTGCCACATTATTTGGACATAACCACTGCAAATAGTTTTTTTGGGGAAAAAAAATGTGTTTTGGAATATTGAATGGTATGACTTCGACAATCGACTAGTGTGGACTTCACTGGAAAATGGGATATAAACTGAGGTATGTACACAAACTTATTTGTTCAAACTCGCTGTTTTTATTATAAGGAATCAGTGCAAATGGATATGGACTAGTAATGACATTTTGAACATGTTTAGTGTCTCAAAGCACGCTTTTTAACTTGCCCCGTAAATGTGTAATGGTTGTCTATTGGCAGCAAAAGGTAAACACTGTTTTGGCAATACAGATTTTTTGAGTTATTAACGCTATGGACAGCACCTCTGATATGCAAACCACAGAGCTACGTTTTGAAATCGCCCGGAATTCTCCTTTAATAGCCCCAAGCCATGATATATTGGCCATATTCTACACCCCCTGTACAGAAGTTTAAGCCCTAATTTGGAATGTAGGTTCAAAGTACCTTGACACCAACATTTGCATCCCTTTGCCTCAATTTGGATGTGGCTTTATATTAATTTCAGAAATGTATAAAAGATCACATAATAGACATTGTTTTAAATGTACAGTGTTATGGCAAATGTCTAAAATGTATTTTTACGTGAAGCCTTGTTACCATCTTGTAGTGCTTTGAAGAAAATCAGCTCACTTCTTTGGACCCCATCAAGCAGTTTGGAGATTGGTTTGATCAAGCCGCAAAGTGTCCTGACATTGGAGAGCCCAATGCTATGTGCCTTGCCACATCCACTAAGTGAGAACCCCCATAGTCTTCTCTCAAACACAATGCTTGTTTCTCCAGCTACATTGTAACCCATTTTCTATTTGTCTGTTTTCTCCATGAAGAGAAGGACGTCCATCTGCTCGAATGGTCCTGTTAAAAGGCTACAGTAACGAAGGCTTTCGCTTCTTTACCAACTACGAGAGCCGTAAAGGTGCTGAGCTGGTTAGTATCTATGTAGTCTTGATGTAGTTAAGTCAGTAATTGTGAATGAAGTACCAAGTCCCTAGAGTTTGAGTGTGAATTATTTACACATTCAGTCACAAGATTCTATATAGTACTAATACCTGCAGTCCAACCATCTTTCAAGCTGTATTCCAGAAAGTATTAAGTGAAACATGGCTAGAATATGCCCCCCCCCAGCTGAACAGAATATCTCTCCTACCAAATATTTATTTTTATTTCAATAACAATAGTGACACAATAATGACAAATACACATGAACACGTGTTTTATAACCCATTCCCGAAATCCCCGACAAATCCAATTACCCCGCCCTCCCCTCCATCCAGCACAGCTACCCCCCCATGCCCATCCTCCCCATAGCTACCTAATATTTGCTGTTGTGGCCAGCATGTTTGAATATGCAAGGGCAATGACTGTCTGACAGTAATCACTAGTTGAGTCAGGAAACCTGGAAATCATAACTTGATGCTGATACATAAACTTTTAGGTAATAGTAAACTAAAACATTTTCTGCTAATGTCATAAGCAGACACCATCGTACTTTGTCAAATGCATGTACCCCTATACCATACAACTTGTGTGGGGAGTACTTGTGTTTTTTCTTTGTTTGTACATCTGATCTTTCTGTACATCTGATATTTTCTGTAGGAAAGCAACCCTTATGCGTGTCTGTGCTTTTACTGGGAGCCCATCAACAGGCAGGTATGTACTTTATTTCTATCAATGTAACGCATCATTTTATTATTTTCAAATGGATATAAGTCATTATTATGAACCTGTGTACAGGTTTTTTTGATGAATTTCTGTTTCTAAAAGAATAACTAATGCAGGATGACACTTAATTTGTTGTACAGTAGTTAGCACTGCTTTGAGTATATGTGTGTACGCAGATCCGTATCGAAGGCAAAGTGGAAAGGATCCCCTACCAGAGCTCCTGTGACTACTTCCACTCTCGGCCAAAGAGTAGCCAGATTGGGGCTGTTGTGAGCAGACAGAGCACTGCCGTCCCTGACAGAAATGTGAGAACCAGCCGATGCTACACCACAATCAAAAAATGAAGGGATGTTAGGACAGTATGTTGAGTCTGACAGTGTTATTTCACTCTGCAGTACCTGAGAAAAAAAAATGCAGAGCTTGAAGAACAGTATAAGGACACAGATGTCCCTATGCCTGACTACTGGTTAGTATGACTTCCACACATCATGAATTGGCTGTGTTATTGAGCTAAATCAATTTTGCCATGTCACATATGAAGTATGTTTTTTTATCACGTAAGCCTCTTCCCATTTGTGTCTGTCTGACCTATTTCTTTCAACAGGGGAGGCTATATCATCAAGCCATATTTAATAGAGTTCTGGCAGGGTCAGACCAACAGGCTACATGATCGCATTGTCTTCACCCGGCCAAAAACTGAAGAGAGTGTTCTAGGAGAGTATCAACATCATGCCGAGGCAGGCTGGGTGTACCAGAGGCTATCCCCTTGAGACAAGTACTTTGATCTGGGCAAATGGACAGAGAGCAGGAGATAAGATGTGAATAAAAGACGTATGGATGTTAAACATCTAGGTACCATGTATATAATTTGTGTCTTTACAAGCCATCTTTTTCTGTTCTTTTCTAGCGGTCTTTTATACCAAATCAAGGGGTGTCTGTCTGGCTTGATTATCTGAATGACTTTTGTCTCCAAGGCAACAATGTAAAATTATTAATATATTTCCTGGCATGAAACCCATGGCACAAGGTTACCAAAACTTTTGAAGTGTAGAAAGGAGTTTTCGCTGACAGAGCAGGATGCAGGCTTTCATCTCATGTTGCAGCTGAATTTGTGCACCAGAAGCAGTGACCACTGCAGCCCCAAGTACACCACAAACCTAACTTGACATGTAGTAATGAGGACCCCATTTATAAACTAAATTGACTTGCTACATTTTAATTTTGCAGAGTGTTTCAACACAATAATGCTACGAAAGTGAATAGTGTATGGAATAGGTTTTAGGTGACATGGAAAGGTTGTGTTCTATACCCTTCTTAATTTTGTCAATAATATTACAGCCTTCTTATTGGACTCCATTTCAACATCACAGGATCTAAGAATGGGCCTTGTGGTTAACATCAGCATAAGACAACTGTACTTTCTCTGACTCTTAAGTCCAACATTTGTCGAGTATTGGGGACAACATTAATTATTGACAGCAACTTGAGTATTTAAGTGTTTCTACAAATCTCTAGAAATGACTTAAAATCCCCAATAACCTGTATCTGTCTGTAACATGAGTGTCATAGTTTTAGAGCAGCTTTGTGTTTCTGTCTAGCTCAAATGTGTTACAGGCACAAATACACAGGTGTTTCTGTCATAGTGTAGCAGTCTGTTGTTTTTACTGTATGTTTTGGGTGTCAGACCTATAAATCATTTCCTGTGTATCAAACTGCCTTTCAATATAGATATTGAAACAACCAATGTAAGTTGTGTAAAGTCAAAAAAGTGAAGATATTTATTAGAATGAGTCTTTTGTAGTTTACCTGTTGGTAAATGAAAACATCAGCATAAGTCATGGTTTCAGTTCAACATCTATTGTATGTAGCCACAGGATATATTATCGATATGGAGATTTCTAAAAAACCAAATTGACAATGTAGAACTAATTATTGATCTACAACAACATTTGTTTTATTCATCCACCACCAACAGAAGTATAAAGCTAGTCACAAAATATCCAAATCTTTTTTGGGAAAATTGTGAACATGAGGAAATCCCATTCTCCAGACATCAGCTAGGTATATTATGCCAGTGGTAAAATCTGTTTGCCTCCCTTGTATTAATTGTAAAAATAAAGTTTAATTTGTAATCAGAACCTCAATGCTTTTTTGTCCAGAAGGTGTCAGTACTGTGTTTAAAAGTCAAATAATGCCTTTGTGTAAGCATGTTGCCAATGGGATATGGCCATATGTTACGTTCGTACTCCTCCCCAGGAGTGGAGTGGGATGTCAAACCCACTACACAGGACACCCTGAGTTCAGCAACAGACGTACGGGGTCGTAGGTGCGAGCAAGGACACGGAAACCAGAGTACCTTTTCATAAAGGGCTTTTATTTAGCCAAGGCAAATTGTAATAATACCAAATAATAATTTGGAAGAAGAGGCTGAGCAGACCAAAGGAAAGAACTGAAACAAAGGTTAACTCTACCCTGATCTAAACTCACCAATAGAACCTACATTGGCACACGAATGAGGCGCCCTACCCAAAGTACAGGTGTGGTCTGTTCAGGTCTTTCCTAGTGTGTTTAACAGGGGAGTTACCCTACGTGTGGTGTAAGGCCAGGCTGTCTTGCCTAACACCCCCAAGTGCTTCCTCTCCCCCTCTGGGAAAACAAGAGAAACAAAGTGTTAACACAAATCTGCAATTAACAAATACTATTACCACACTAAAACACCACCAGCTAGTGATGTTACCCGTGAACCTGCTGCTTCGATGCATGTATCAAAAACATGAACCAATTTGGAATGAAGCTTTGTATCGGAGCTTGATTCATTTTGTGATAATCACGTGACCAGTGACGTCCGAAGCTTCATTTCACATGCACCCATGTGACTGCTTTGGAATTGAATTGAAAGCTTTAAAGTTGCGCGACACCGGGCGCACCTTTGTGGGTTGTTGCAGTAGGAGAGTCAACAGAGCCAGGAGAGTTCGTGATTAGAGAAATAAGTAGAATGTTCGTAGCTTAGAAAGTTCATAGCGAGTAGAGTGTACAGTAGAGAGTTCATTGCAAGTAAGTTGTTTATACTGTGTAGTAGTGATGGGCAAATTAATCGTTGGTGAAGCACTGAACCACATAGAAGAATTGAACTTTTTGGACTGAGCCTGTTTCTTTTTTTGCTCAAAAACTATAGTTTGGCTACACTAATCATATAGGCTTATTATGTTTATAATTATAATGTAGCCTAATGTTTTTAGAAAGACTTGAGAAAGCCATTACTATAGGCTGCTGATAGTTACAGTTCTATAACTCTTAGCCTAATATTCAATAATAATATTTAACAGCCAGCGCATCTTATCAGGAAGTTTTCCCACGTCAGACCGACCTCTCTTCCTAGATGCTTCCACAGTAATCAAAATAAATCGATAAGAACAAACTAATGTTTGTCACTATAGAGGCTACTATGACCCAAACACAATATTGTGCATTATGCTTTAAGCGGGCTAGAATTTAGATTCGAAATGATGCGGTGCCAGTCGCAATGGCAGCACAGGTTTGCGTGTGCCGGTGGCGCAGCAAACCACTCAGGTGATTCATTCAGTGAATGAAGCAGTTGCTGCTTCGGACGTCACATGTCACATATGATATTTCCGTACCAAAGCAACCTTCAGAGCGATGGTTCAAATGGAATTGTAGTTAATGGTTTGAACTCAATATAATCACAGAAATGTGTGTGCAATGTTTTCTTTCTTGGTTTCCCTCCCAAATTGATTTATTTGTTAACAAACACAAGACACGTTCACAACCAAAATCCAAACTTTGTTTTTTGTGGAGAAGGCAATTACATTTTTATTATGCAAGGTCCCAAATAGGCCGAGTTATTTATGACATTATTTATTTATCCATGAATTCATACTCAAAATGTATTCATCTTCGACTCAAAGACATTTATGGTTAATATCTGTGAAAACAGTTTGTGCCACAATGCTATCCTTAACTTTCACCACCAGATGTCCTTAGAGTTCTGAAGCTTCGAGTACTAAACCTTTTTTTGATACAATTGGATTGAAACGCTTCACTGGTTCAGAAAGCTTCCGTTCGCCATCACTACCACCAGCACACTAAGTACTAACACTCACACTATAGGCCTAACACTAACAAACAAAGCTCTCACTCACACCACAAATGCTAACACTCATTATACACTCATGGAAACACACAAACTGAACAGAGAGAAACACACAGAGAACAAGGCAGAAGCATAGTACATAGACACTAACCAAAACCCAAGGTACACATTATTTTCACACTTAGACTGGGGGACGTAACACCATACAACCAATGACAGTATATAAAATATTTAGACAGAAACCAAGTGAAGTCAATTAGAAGCGCTTTTCCAGTGATGTCTGAGCGTATTGCGCAGCCTCAAACTGAGCGTGATGACGTAGATGAGAAGCGAGAAACCTGTCTGAAAGTTGTAATTCTTCTCGTAGTGGCTTCTAGACACGTGTTCAAATGTGAAATTCATGTGGTTTTTACAGAAAAACCTGGGAGAAGTGAACCAATCAGTCATGCAGGTGGAGTTGGCTCTGAGGTTACCCCATTAGAGAGGTTATGGTTAGGTGAAAACATCTGAACTAAAACAGATTCTAGTTGCCTAAACAAATCTTTACGTAAAAGGCAATGTATGGCATTTCTCGTGGTAAAATTCCTTCTGGCAATTTTGAGAAATACTGTACTGATTTTGAATAAAAAAATAGTACCAGTAGAGTTCTGATTTCTACTCTATGTAAACGTTTTCCCAGGTTGGCTGCTCAGTATTCTGAAGTGCAGTTTTCCAATCTTAAGGCTGTATTTGACAGAGGATTCATTGTGTAAATCAGCTCTATTGAACTCTGGCCTTCAAAGCCAGTTCCACTCCGTTTTCTCATGGCAACCCTCTAATCTGGGTCTAATTCAGATCTGGTACACCAAGTGGATGCAATTAATGATAAGATAGAACAGAAAACCAGCAGGTTCCAGCCCATGTAAGTTAAGAGTTCAATACCCCTGCCTTTAACTCCCTTGTTATCAGTCCCTATCACATCTTCAAAAAGAGTATATTACCTACTGTATACTCTGAGTATCGTGCACTTTGTGTAGCTTTATGTTGTCTTGCACTCGCGCTTTGTCTTGGCCAGGTCGCCATTGGAAATGAGACATGTTCTGAATCTGAATCAGTTGGACCTGGTTAAATAAAGGTAAAAGTAATCAAGCATATTATACTCATCTGACAGTGAGCTGATGAAGTAACCAAGAGGATCTTGTATCTCTTCGGTGGGATCTGATCTGAACTCAACGATTTTACATGTTCTAATTGTGTGAAGCAGTCCTGCACATCGATTCTAAACAATTGACACACAATTGTTCTCCGTCAGTATGGCTTCTGCACATTCAACTGAAAACCTTTTAGCCAATATCCTTTCAGGTTGACAAGTTCAGCCTAATGTTGTTGGAATTTAAAGATAAAATATTATTTTGTTGTGACTGTGAGAAGAGTTGGTAATACGACAGTAAATAACTCTTAAACTCTTAAATGTAAGAGTTAACTGTAACTCTTAAATTACAGTTAATAAGTTTGGTTGTGTCATCAAACTCAATAGTTTTTTGAAGAAAGTAATATTCATCTTTCCTTTAGTTGTTCAGTGGAAAAAAAGCTAATATCATGTTTTGCAAGGAAATTATGCTACGTTAACAGAATTGTTTCGGTTACATCTACCATATTCAAAATAACGCAGTATATAAGTTTTGTGGAAAATCCTTTTAGCCATAACATATAACTCCCTTATCTGTTGTTAGTAGACTGTAGTCCATATATTTTAGACTAACTGCAACAGTTAACATTTTGCCAAACCACATGGCATAAAGTTTACCTCAGAAATAGTAACAGCACCTGCTTGCTTTGGATTAGATAACAAAACCCTGCAATTACACATGACCTTTTCTTGGTCAGATCTTTTCTTATCTGAATCAATATCCATGGTATTAGGTTTGATGTATGTCATATCGTTGTAAAATTAAATTATGAGGTAAACTGTTTCCCAGGAATGTATGGAAAATACAGCTCCCTATACTTTCAAGGTACTTTTGGTGGGTAAACTTTTCTACGCATCATTACTTAGGCACTTTGATATTAAAAGATGTATTTCTGAAGAAACTGTTTAATGTTTTTGATGCAACACCTGTCATTGTGCTTCACTGGCATTATTTCAAATTCACCATTATGCTTTACTATTTTAGTTAATTGTATTACCATTTATTGTACTCATTTATAACCAGTGTTGGGTAAAGTTACTTTTCCGATTATTTTTCAGTTAATTGTTGAGTTCACAAGTTTTGGGAAGTCCCTAATTAAGTAAATGGAGTTCATATCTTACTGGTGACCATGATTTATATTCTTTACTCTTTCTATTTGTTATATAGGTCACTGTTAAGATACAAACTCCATTGACCTGATGATTTTATCTTAATTAGGGACTTACCAAAACTTGTGAACTCAACAAGTAACTGAAAAGTAATCTTAAAAGTAACTTTACCCAACACTGGTTATAACCTGGTTGTTAAGACAAACAGGAAGCAGATAAGGTTGCTTTCATAGATGAGCTGTTGTGACTTTTAAAGGGATGCAGTTACACTGCTTAATTGACTGGTTGAACCCCTGGGTCATGCCATGTTTAATATAAAATGTCATAAAGATTTAGATTAATACTGTGACAATTTACTGTGTTTTTGTCATCTATAGGATTTGTAAATAGTCAATCAACTGGTTGAGTAATTACCGTTAATGTATGTTAATTCTATAAGTTACGATTTTGTTAAAAAAATTTAAATCACAAAAAGCAACATTGGAAACATTACACATTTCGACAATACATTGCTAAACTATATTACAATGTTGTTCAATATTTATTTATGATTATTATATATTTTTGAATGTGTAGGAATTTACCTCCACTCTGAGTACCTTTCCTCCCCAAATGAATGAAGTGCGGATATTTGGCGTTGATCTAATGCCATAACAGCATTAATAATTGACTTAAGGAGGGAGTTGGGACAGACTTAAAAAGGTAAAGGAATTTGGGCAAACTATTGATTTTAATAGTATTAATCATTCTTAGTAGTGACAGAGGTGGATAACACACACCTTAATTTGAGTGTGAAGGGGGACAAAATTGACAGCGGAGAGCACGAGTCACATTCACTCCAAGGTACTTGAAGCCAGAGCGGTTAAGTTGATAAGGCAAGTCTCTCTGCTGAAGCTGCAATGCTGCTGGATTGATTGGGAGCACTCATTTTTGGGAGATTGAACTTGGTAGAAAAGAACCAAAGTTTTCCAGAGTGGAGAAAATGGAGGATAAGGAGTTGCAGAGTTACGTACATAGAGCAGCAGGTCATCAGCATACAATGATAATGTATGCTCAAAGCCCTCCCATGATACACCCTGGAAAAAGACAGAGGCCCACAATGCTACCGAAAGGGTCTCAATAGCGATGGCGTAGAGGAAGGGGGGACAGAGGGCAGCCCGGCCTGGTCCCGCGTTCCAGGGCAAGGTAGTCAGAGCAGAGCAGTGTCATTGGTGCAGACACTAACCCTTGGGGTGACATGCAAAAGCCAGATCCACAAGTTAGATTTGTCATCAACTCCAAATTTTCAAAGAACAGCAAATATGTACTCTCATTCAGTTCTATCAAAGGCCTTCTCGGCATCCAGGGAGACCACAAACTCAGTGGAGTTAGAAAACTGTCTGGAATAAACGATGTTGAACAAGGTCCGAATGTTAAAAAATGAAATTCTAGCTTAGATAATGCTGGTCTGTTCCTCCGAAATTACTCCTGGTGGGACTACTTCAAGTATCTCTATAAACTTTGCAGGCACATCACATCAACATTAAGGAGGCTAAGGGGTCTGAATGAAGAACAGGAAGTGGGGTCCCTCCCCTTCTTATGAAGAAATGCTATTGCTGCTTGTGTTATGGTCCGAGGCAACACTCCAAGTTCCAGTGAATCAATAAACATTGATAATAGTAAGGGAGCTTGCTGGGTGTGAACTTTCTTAAAGAACTCAGTTGGAAACTCATCTGGACCTGGAAATTTGCTGCTTTGTATTATAAATTAAGCAATTAAAAGAATGTATAATTTGTGGAATCAGACATGGAATCAGATGAGAAAATAATCTATTGATTTTAATTAATATGATAGAAACACAGCCTATCAAACCCCAGCCTCATAGTATTCAAAATCAAAAAATTAAGTAGAGATTGACTGAATAAGTGTGTCCTGTATGGGCATTAGACTATAAACCCCCTGAAAGCACCACCGGCTTTTCCTGCATTGTTTAACTGCAATGGCTAATACAAATATATATTATTAATATTATTGTTTTTTATTTTTTTATTTTTGTTTCTGTGTTTCTCTGTCTGTTTATACCTCTATTTCTCAATGTAAAATGCCAATCTTGAGTAATAAATAAATTAAGAAAATATTGCTATGGCGTCACGTCACCCAATGCGGAAGTAAAACATTAACCAATTACAAACCGTTATCAGTATGGTGCCATTCGATTGGTTTGTTAGAGATCACTGTCATACCAAAATCTTGTTCTATTGGTCATTCTCGTGGTAACGTGTCGAGTTGGGATGTAAATAGTGGTACAGATTAGCCAGATATATAGTCGCTGAAATAAAATGTCAATGTTCTAAAAGGACTAAAAACACAACATTGTTTTTAGTTGAAAAGGCAATGGAGGTAAAGTGGTCCGTGTGTTTTGTTTGTAATTACACAACAAAACTGTAGTTGTAATAATTGTTCAAATGGTACAGTAGTTACTAATCGCAAACTAGTACTGTACGTGCTATTAGCTGAGATTTAACATGGGCTATCTAATTTCTGTCAAAGTGGCGACATTTTTATTCTTCTCACAAATGTCTTTGCTGGTCAAGCCTAATAACTTTCATAAACCAATAATGTCCAACTACATCTAATTGATTACTAGTTAACGTCATTGGTAAATTGTAGGCTATTTACCTATCCATCCATATGCTGGCTGTTGTATTTAATTTTTGCCTTCCGGGGCTTTTAAGCCACTGCTTATTTGTTGTATTAAGTTAGTGACTTACTTAATGTTATTTTTTTAATTCAAATGGTCAAGTAGTAAACTAATTTACAATCATCCTCTCAACAGAATATAAAAAATCTGCCCATTGACATACAGACCAGTAAGCTTTTAGGTAAGATTGAATTTCAGTGTTGATTGGAACATTTTCAAGTCCTTTGATATAGTGGTAGAGTTACCCGGTTATGTCCTGCAGATTGGCTGGTGGATAGACGACACTGCAGTCTGAAATGGCAGAGTGCCGTCATGTCTATCCGCGAGAAGATTAACACAGCCATACAGGACATGCCAGAGAATGAGGAGATCAAGGAGCTTCTCTCTGGGTCCTGTAAGTCCATCACTCTTCTACCTGCTGTACATAGACCCTACTTCTCATGCCCAGCTGTCTAGTGCTCTTTAGTGTCAGGAATTATGTATTTGACATTGTCCATTGTTATTGCAGACATCCACTACTTTCACTGTTTGAGGATAGTGGATATTCTGAGGGGGACTGAAGCCTCCTCTAAGAACATCTTCGGCAGATACTCCAGTCAGAGGATGAAGGTGAAGTAATGTATAATGTCTGACAGTTATTTGTTCTGTTTGTTTATGCAAATTGTTTTCGTATGCTGTTCGGCTAGCGATAAGCCAGTGTGTTCTGTTTTGTGGCTGCAGGACTGGCAGGAAATAGTGTCCCTCTATGAGGCAGACAATGTTTACTTGGGTAAGTAGGAGAAGTCCTGGAGATCCCCAGGATTTGCTGACATTTGTCAGCTAACCAAGTGTTAAATAATTTTTTGTTAAGTGGAAATTTTTTCAGCACTGAGGTGAACAATTTTAACCAAAGATTTTTAAATGGTTGTTTTCTTAAAATAAACATTTGTTAATGGTTATTGGGTACCATTTTAACAGTAGACAGACAACTGTGGCAATATTATGAATTTTAAATATGTATTTTTTATGTTTGCTAAGTTGTTTTATGCTTTATAGAAGTGGAAAGTGGGGAAAGGTAACAGTGGGTCATATTCAAACCCATGCTTCAGCAATATGTCTGCATTGGAGGCAGTGACTTAGTGTTGTACCACCTTAGGCCAACAGTTTTCAACCCTCCTCTGGGCACACCAGACATTCCACAGTTTAGCTGTAGCCACTGAACTAGCCCACTGGATACATTAATCAAGGGCCTGATCATTAGTTGACTCAGCTGTGCTAGCTTAGTGGCTACAGCTAAACTGTGGGATGTCTGGTGTGCCCCAAGGAGAGGGTTGAAAACCACTGCCTTAGGGCATTGATGTTGTTTACATAATAGGATTTGATATGGAGGATTTGTTTTCTCCAGTTGTCAGGCAGTAGGTTCAAGCAAGTCTCGTTCTTTCCACAGTCAGAGGCGCTTTTTGTTTTCTTACCAGTAGCAGCAACCATATCAAGTTGAATATCACAATTGTTGGGTTATTGCATGAAGGATGTGCATGCAACACATATTCACCCCAAAAAACCTCCAAAAAACCTTCTATTGATAATAGAATTGCATGTGACATTGCACAGATGTGAGATTGTTTATCGTTTCCTACCTATGTACCGATTTAGTTACGTTAAAGGCTAAGTCATTACCTACATTTATTACCAAAATTATATAATGAAAGTAGGGCCTGATTTAATATACTGTATTGCTGGACCACTTGACTACAGTATAAGTGTAGACTGGTGTTGCCTCTTGCCTTTTTGTGACGCAGCGGAGGTGGCCAGCCTCTTGAGCCGCAGTGTGAGCTACGAGGGACCAGCTTTGAGGAAGCAGCTGGTTAAGGCCCAGCAGCTGCAACAGGAGCTGAGCCGCAGAGAGACGGAGTGTGAGCTTTCAGCCGTGGACCTGAAGGCGGGCTTCTATACCGGCTGCAAGCAGTATGGTATCACTGTGAGGACCCAGCAGAAACTGCATTATGCCTGTAGCAAAAACAAAGAGACCGCACATGCTCAGTTTGACACTGTATTTACTACACTAGGAAGGTGTTCCCATGCTGGGCTGACAGTTGACTTCTATCTCAGGGGGAAAATGTGGCACGGGAGCTGCAGGCTCTGGTAAAGGATCTGCCAAGGACTCTTGAGGAAGTGGGGAGGGATGCCGCCAAGCTAGAGGAGAAAATCCAGCTTTACACAGCCTTTGCGAATTTTGTCTGTGACTGGTGAGTGGATACCACATCAGTGTCTTGCAGAACAAGGTAAACTTAAAAACCCAGTTCCCTGGCAAGTATTTTTCAACAGAACCTTAGTGTATATGGTCCTGCCACAGGGGTGAGCCAGTGCTGCCCATGCTGACTTTCGTCCAGCTGAGAGGTAATACGACATTCTACGAGTGGCGGACAGGAAGAGCACCAGCGGTTATCGAGAGGCCTGTAATGGAGGATGCGCCCCCCGATACAGTCACAGAAGAATTGGTTTGTTGATCTAAAAACAACTATTATAACCATTGGTCTTTGCTGGTAGCATTGAGGCTGCATCTTAAAGTTAATGTGAATTACTTGTACGTCATTTAAACATACAATATGTAGTTTTTGGCCGCTAGGGGTCTCTCAATCAAAACAATAGCAAAAGATGTACTTGGATGACGTCGGGAAGTAGCGTGGGATCATGGGTTTTGTTATCGTTGTTAATGACACCCTTCCAATCTAGCGTCTCCGGCAGAAAAATTTTCACTGACAAAGTAATGTATTGTTAAAAATATTATATCTTTATTCACGTTATGTTTGGCAGTTCCCTGGAACTTAGAGCAACTAGAGCAGTCAAAGGTTATATGATGGAAAACAAAATGAAATGTCCTGTGTCTTCGGATTATATTACAAATTTCTCTGGGTTTGAAAGTTGGTGGAAACATTTAGGATAATGTAAGTACACAACTGAAAAATATATAATATAGGTATAGTGAGCACATTAAAGGCTTTTTAATTTAAATCCACGTGTGTGCCGGGAATTGAAATATTGTTACATTTTAGTTCAATTTTTCCGCTTCCATAGGTATAGTGATGTTTGCTTTTTTAATGCAAAGTACATATTTTGTTAAATGTTTTAGAAAACTACATATTGTACCTTTTAAAGATACCATATTCATTTTATATTCATAATTTGTTATTGCAAGATGGCAGCCTGATGAAGTTTGTCTCTGTCCATTCAGATTGACTGGGGAGACCAGGGCAGTGAGACAGGGCCAGAAGCGAACCAGGATGTAATCACATTGGAGGATGGAGGAGTGGACTGGGGCATCAGTTTGGAGCCAAATTCTGAGGCAAGACAAAAGTTGTTTATATCTTTGCTCTTGCTTCCATTACATTTACATTTTAGTCATTTAGCAGACGCTCTTGTCCAGAGCGACTTACAGTGAATACAGGGACAATCCCCTGAAGCAACATATGGTTAAATGCCTTGCCCAAGTACAGTACAACATTTGTCACAGTCGGGAATCCAACTGGCAACCTTGCGACTACATGTCTGTCTCCCTAACCACTGAGCCATCTGACCACTTTCACCACTTTGCCTCTTAAAATTGTTTTTCCCCCACAGGACATGGTTGCAGGTGGTATTGATTGGGCAGAGAGTGAAACCCCTATAGAAATTGAGATTGTAGACATGGGCACAGACTGTAAGTATTCTTAACTAGCGTAGTACGGTATACCACACCATCAAGAGTATTGTTCACTGTGTCTCACATTGTAGCCAAACATAAAACATGTGAACTATGATTACTAACAATGACGTTACTATTCTTGTCGTGTCCAGGTCCTGAGGGTGTGGCTAAAGGGGAGGATGCTCTGTCTATACTGGAGGTTCCAGAGACACGCAGCCAGTTCATCGACGAGCTGATGGAGGTACTCTCTGGGATTTTGACTTTATAATAAGGCTTTGCCAAGTTGGTCTCCCAGCAATCAGGCATTTATTACACTGCTTTTTTTCCATCTAAAGTTTGCAGTGTTCATGGTGTTGGTCTTGGCAGCCCATTCTGAGATGGTGTGGTTGTTCTGTAGGTCGAGGTGTTCCTAGCTCAGCGTCTCAGTGAGATGGGAGAGGACGGTAATGTGGTGGCCATGAGCCAGTTCCAGCTGGCCCCCTCGGTCATCCAGGGACAGACCCGACAGCGAATCCACGAGATGCTAGACGAGGTGCGCCACCTGCTGGACAGGCTGACTAACCAAAGGATGCAGCACCTCTTCATGATCCAGGCCTCACCACGGTGAGTGTACAGAATAACTATAAAGAAGTTAATTGTAAATTGTAAATATTATTAGACAGGTGTCTATGGAAAAAGAAAAAAGGGTTTGTGTTAATATGGTCTTGTCTCCTTAACAACAGTCATTGTTTGCTTAAGCTATTTCCTTATACCTGAAAGTGTGAACTTGCCCTGCTGAATCTGTGTGTGTGTTTTGGTCCCAGCTATGTAGAGCGTGTCTCTGAGGTCTTGAGACACAAGGTAAAGCAGGCAGACATCTTGTTGCTGAAGAAGGTCACACTGGCTGAGAAGAGACGGGAAGCCCTGGAAGAGCAGGCGGCCCTGGAGCCTCGCATTGACCTCCTGGCTGAACGTACACACCAGCTGCAGAAACTGGTACTGTCCATTCGTCTTGTGAATTAAAATGAGGGAAAATATGCTTGGGACCCACCTAACCTGTGACTTGTGGTGTGTTTTACAGATCGCAGCTGACATTTCAAAACGCTACAATAACCGGCCTGTCAACATAATGGGTGTGAATGTGTAGCTCTCAGATTTTTATCATTGTTGTCTGTTAAAAATAAACATTGTTTGATGGAAATGTGTGGTTGTGATGACAATGGCATTGTTTCCTTCTATTGTCTCTGGGTAAGATGTCAGAGGCAGAACTAAAGTTAAACTTAAATTCTTATAAAGTGAATATAAAATCTGTGTTCTGGGCCACTGAACTAACACAACTGCTATTTTGTTAACATGATCACTGATGTGTTAGCCTCATTGGAAAAGTAGATCTTTAAAATTATTTAAAAAATGTTAGTGTTGTCTGCCACTCTTGACCCACAAAGCAAGCTGTGGCACTTTAATAGACTGAGGCACTCTAATAGAGAAAAGTCTGCCCCATCTTAGTCTTCTATGTACAGTAATAAAACTAGCTTTTTGTTAACAGACTGGCCTTTGTTGTACGGGACTAGCAGGTCTGGCAAATAGTAATTGGCAAAGCCATGTAATTGTCTAAAGTTTACAATCAGTTTTATAACCTATGAATACAAAAGGCAGTATAAACACAATGCACTTTAATGAGAAGACATTCCCCATTATTATAATCTTCCACTCATCCAACTCAAGTCCTTGCTTACTTCCAAAAGTACAAATTTTTAAATATACACCGACAACATGCCTAATATTGTGTAGGTCCCCCTTTTGCTGCAAAACAGCAGCCTCATACGCAACAAACTGCATGGCACTGGTGTTCTGACACCTTTCTATCAGAAACATCACTCACTTTTTAACCAATGTGAGCTAAAGTAGCTCAAGGGCTCAAATCCTTATGCTTGCCCAGTTTTCATCTGGCAGCAACTAAACATTTTGTCCTCAAAGTTGATGTGTTAGAAGCAGAATAAATGGGCAAGTATAAGGATTTGACTGACTTTGACAAGGGCTAAATTGTGATGGCTAGACGACTGGGTCAGAACATCTCCAAGACTGCAGCTCTTGTGGGGTGTGCGTGTTCTGCTGTGGTCAAATGTTGTCCAAGGAAGGAGTCATGGGCCAAGTCTCATTGAGCCATGTGGGGAGCGAAGGCTTGCCCATGTGGTCCAATCTAACAGTCAAGCTACTGTACAATAGTAGTAAATTTTTGAGAATATTTTTGAGATTTGAGAATACCACAACAGGCTTTCATTGACAATTACATAAAGTTTTTTGCAAACAGTCAATATTTGCAGTGTTGGTCTTTTTCAAGACATTACAGGTTTCTCATTTGCTAGCTAGTCACTGGGTGCAGATGGCTCGGTGGGTAGGGAGTCAGGCTTGTAGTCAGAAGGTTGCCAGTTCGATTCCCGACTGAGCCAAATGTCATTGTGTCCTTGGGCAAGACACTTTACCCTAATTGCTCCCAGGTCGTTGCTGTAAATAAGAAATTGTTCTTAGTCAACTTACCTGGTTAAATAAAAAAAATGTTTGATTCTCTTCAGCAGCAAACCACTTTGCGTCCTACAGCTGGATCACCTATTAAGCTAAGTAGGGTCAGTCCCTGCTAAAAGAAAGTTTTTTTCTAAATTACAAATTTACATTTATATTTTTTTAGATTTCATTTAAATCACAGATTCTCAAAATTAAACAGATTAAGGTGATATTCCTTTAGTGCTGGGAAATATATTTAATGTACTTTAAAATATATTAAGTAAAACTACAAGTCTAAAGGAAGCCTTATTATTGTATGCCTCCGTTTCCTAGAATTCAAAAAAGACATGGTAGGACAATATAACCTAAATTTACTGACAGTGTTCAAAATTCATTAAATTCCAATTCTATAACATTTTGTGTTATTAGGGAAAAGAGCCTCTGCACTAAATTTCAATGTCATATTAATTTCAACATGTACATCAAACATTTCAAACCAAAAACTACATTCTTGAATCTCAGGACCTGATAAAAAGAGATTTAAATTATTGAACAGGTTGAACGTTTTCAAGACATTGAATCAAGTCAGATGTATAGCACCATGGATTTGTAATGTACAACAGACTTAACCAAACTTGACTGGATGATTATATAGAACAAAGAAAACCAATAACTGAATTATCGCTATTTTAAATTATTTTATGTATCCCACAGTAATTAACTAACATAAATAGATTTTTCAGTATGGTGAACATTTCTGCGCCCTAGAATGTTCTACGCATGCTCTCTGGGAAGCATGTTTCGGTGTCAGACGCGCCACTGCTAGCTAGCTAGCAAGTTGGAATTATTGCAAGTCATGGTGGGCCATTCAATGGGAAAGGAGGGTGGATAATGACATTGTGTAATGCTAATAAAACGTATAAGACCACTCTTCTAGATTTAGTTTATGGTTGTAGAAGGTGGCCAACGTGTGGGCATACAGGCAGATACATAAAATCTTCACGCGTAAGTATAAATAGAAGCATTTAGCCAACTACTGTACTGTTGGTAGCTAACGTATAGCTTAGGCTGCAGCAATGAAGTTACTGTATCTAGTTAGCTTTCAACGTAAGCAACGATATTGATATTGTGCTTCTAGCTAATTAATTTTTTCTGGACAAGCGACGCAAAGTTAGCGGGTGCATTATCTGTTTCTTGTATGTGCATGTATTTGGTAATGCAATGCAACATATTGTTGGAAATGCATTAAAGTTACAAACTAGCAATTTCTCTTTCCCGTAACCCCGTTGTTGTGCCCTTATTATCCCACCTTCATATGTTCCCTATTGGCTAAAATGTGTGTGTATCACGTGTTGTGATCGTATCCTTCGTTTGTGAATGGTTCGCTATCCTGTCAGTCAAATATTTGCCACTTGTTGCTAGGGAGGTTGCTTCTTAGCGATATAGCGGAAGTGAGCGCTAACATCTTCGCTCTGGACGAGAAATACCGGTGGATGCTAGCTATTATGGTATTAGATAGGCTAACGTAGTAGGGTAGTTTAAAAAACATGGACAAATATAGTGAGACGTCGTTTTATTCTCATTGGTTTAATGACACATCGGTAGGCTTCAGAGCTTGAAAAGGGATGATGAGACGCTAGTAGGGATGGGAGTCATGAAGCGTAGCCACTGGAGGAGGAGAAACCGAGACCCTCCCTCTTTCACCTTCACAACTAACGTGATCTATCCCTGTCATGCACTGGCCTAGGTGAAGGATTTTAGTTATTATGCATTTTCTGTTTAACATGTCAAATCGTTCTACTTCAAATGGAGTTTTGATGGTTTCCAGTGAAGTAGGTGGCTAGTTGTTATCTTGCATAAAAATATCTGGAATGCTTGCTATGTTTTATCATTCGTTAGCTTGGCAATGGCTTTGATTGTTTCGTTTTTTGTAAGTTAGTGCACGTTTGGTTATTCATGTATTGAATCTGAAATGTGTTTTGTTGATGAGTTGAGATAAATCCTTTTTATTAACTATTACATTTCATCTGGGCCAAAAAAGTGTTTGAGGCATTCTGCTAATATCATATTCTTTTAATATTGTGTTTTGATTTGTTCTGATATTAAGATAAATCAGAAAGTGTTACATAAGCCTTTTATGAAGAACTATATGCCTTTTCTGTGACACCCTTTCACATACCTGACATTGAGTTTTAAAGGCAGCAATACCTACAATGGGTGGGGTTGATCTGACTGTACTTGCTTTCTCTCTCTCTCTCTCTCTCTTATGCTGCAGGTTTGTAAGGACTTACTGATGGGAAACGACTAAAGCCAGACACTAAAACACAGTTGACTGTTTGACTGATAAAGGATTTGCTTATCAGAGGAAACTGTTTCCATTTTATTATCATTTTAATACTGCCAGAAGAGAAAGTCCCTCTCTTCTGTCGCATCTGCAATTTTCACACATTGATTATTTTATCCCATTCAGTATCAGAAAAAAAAGTATTTCAGAAGTTTTACCCTGATTTTAATTTTTACTTTTCTTTTAACTTTCACTTTTTGTTCCTTTGTAAAGAAATGCTTTACCTGAAAAAGTACTTCACAGAGGGCCTGATTCAGTTCACCATCCTCCTAAGTCTCATTGGGGTGCGGGTGGACGTGGATAACTACTTAACCAATCAGCTTCCCCCACTGCGAGAGATCATCCTGGGCCCCAGCTCAGCTTACACCCAGACACAGTTCCACAACCTCCGCAACACGCTGGACGGATATGGCATCCATCACAAGAGTGTGGACCTCGACCAGTTCTTTACCACCCGCCGGCTGCTGAACCAAGTACGACAGCTGGATCGCCTTTCAGTGCCCAGTCCAGAGCTGAGCGCGTGGCTGGTGCACCGTGACCCTGAGACTGTGGTGTCCGCCGCCAGCCAGTCCAGCCCCAGCCTCACCCTGGACAATGGCGCCGGCCTGGAGGACGTGAACAACTCCGAAGCCCCGGCCATGAGGGGGGGCGGCGGTGGAGCGCCTGATGCCCCCTACAACCTCAGTGGTGAGGAAAGCACCCTGGGAGCTGTGGCTCCTGAGGACAGCCAGGAGCAGAGCAACAGGGACAGCAATGATGACCTCACCAAAGAGGTGGGAAGCCATTTGCTGATCTTCCATCTTGTCCTGAGTGTCAGGAGGGGACGCTGGGACATTTTAATGCACAACATTTCTAGGTTGAAGGGCTAGCTGGCTAAACTCAGCGATTTATGATGGACCAGAGCTCTGACGTCACATTAAGTTTATAACTAAAACGATGGATTTATGCGTCCAAAGACTCAAACCCTTTTACGGCGAAGGACAGTATCATGTGTCAGTGTCTTTTATATCTTATGTGACATCAGAGCTCAGTCCACCCCCGCACTAGTCGGCGCTCCATCGTCAATGGTGGAGCTTAATATAGTGCACTAAATTTAGGTCTACTTCTCAGCCTACTGTACTGACTGTCTGTCATAAAACTTACTAAATCACATTTTCTCTGGCATTGTGTAACCTGTTTTATTAACACTGCAGTACAATCATCCCTTCTCCTTATAGTCACAAGACCACCAGTTGGAGGCAGTGTGGTTTGGGGCCACACACTAAACTATTGTTAAAGTTCCATAATGTATTGAGTCTCCCACTGGATCACATGCATTTATGGTAATTAAATTGCTGCACTAGCTTAGCTTTGAATGACATGATCTGACTTGAAAAATGTTATTATTGGCACATGTTGACCTACAGACCATATATTGTAATAAGTATTTACCCTCTGTTTTATCTATTTTCTATATTCAAATGAAAAATGAAATTCTGACATTTATGTTCACACAATTAAACAAATGTATCTTTATTAGATAAGTATCAAATCCCTTGAGTCAATACAGGTTTGAAACATCTTTTAGCACAAAATCTTTGAGATGTGCACAGTTGGATTGTGCAATGTTAGCAAATTATTCTATTAGGACAACCAGCCATCTTTAAAGTTTAACAAGGATTTTCAAAAATTGTAAATTCAAAACATTCACTTGAGTCGTTGTGGACTCTAGTTCAAATCCTTTTCATATCACACAGAACAGGGGTCCGGGGTTCTTGCCACAAGGGGTTGATGTCGGATTAGAAGGCCTTGCCTGCTTTACCTCTTGTAGTACCGGTACACTTGGTCAATCAATCAATCAAATTTATTTATAAAGCCCTTTTTACAACAGCAGTTGTCACAAAGTGCTTTGACAGACTTGGTGCATGAAAGCATATTCAATGGTTTGCCCAGCATTGTCTAGGCCCTGTGTTATTGATTATTATCCTGTTGAAAGGTTAATCCCTTTTAAAGCATCTGATTTTCCTGTGCTTTTTATCTTACCAGTTTTGTTGTTGTGGTGACTGTTTATTTTAGCTTGACTGTTTATTTTACAATGCCGTTTTCTACTACCAGTCTTCCTTTTTCTTGCTGTCACTCTGGCTATTCATATTAGCGTGATCCAAGGTACAGTAGCCCTGGGGAAGGGACTTTTCATAGATTAAAATAGAATAATTTTATAGTTGAATTAAGGTACTGTTTGTAGCCTGCATGCAACATTAGGCTGTTATTTAATATTATTTTATACTGTTTTAACCAAGTTGTACAAGATTTTTTGCGAGGAAATAAATATATTTGGGGAAAGAATACTTTAAATTTAAACATAGTTGATATCACGCAAGTAAGAAACAATCAACTGTTTACCATTGATTTAATGGTAACATCATTAAACAGTTAAATTCAGGAAACATGTTGTATGTGATATGGTGGTTTAATGCATTATCCACAGCGTCATGCTTAAAGAAAGTGGGAACCTGATTGGTTAGTGTTACACAGCTACCAATAACTTTCAAATATGCTCTTTGGTCTTAGTAATTGAAACTGCATTCAATTCAGTACATACCTGATTACCTTAACTTAGTTTATGAATGGAGAAAGGGGTACACATTAATAATACCTGTAAGTTATGTGATTTGTTAAGACACATTTTGCACCTGAACTAATATACTAATTTGCTTAAGCTAAGAGGGGAAGTTGTTTAATCACAATTAAATCTGTTTTCATCGAACATTGTATTGCTACAAAATACAAAAATGTCCAAAGGTATGAACAGTGTCTATTTACACTGGTATCTTAAAAATCAAATTGTAAAGCCAAAATTATCTTAGATTATAGCATCTTTGACTATTGCATCAGTCAGGTAATTTCTCTTTCTTAAAATGTTTTTTCATTTAGAATTAAATTGTCTAAGACAATGTTGTGTAGCTCAAAAATACTCTTTCAAGTTTTAACATTTTTAATTCGGCATGTCTTTTCAGGACATTGATTTGATTGACATCCTGTGGCGACAGGATATCGACCTCGGCGCAGGACGGGAAGTGTTCAACTACAGCAGTCGGCAGAAGGAGTGTGAGGTGGAGAAGCCCAGTCCAGAGGTAAAACAGGAGGGAGCAGAGGCCCAGGAGAGCTGGAGGAATGGGGTGAACCTTCAAGAAGCTCAGCCTGTGGATGGAGAAACAGGGGAGAGCATTCCAGATCAGGTAACTAAACCACCATATACATGATCAGCTTCGAAAATGCTTTGCCGTTGACTTGCTATTGGGAAATTGTTTCCACCCACCCTAGCTAAGGTGATACCTCTAAGCTTAACGCTTAGAATATACATTGCTCAAAATAATTAAAGGATCACTCAAATCATACATCGGGTCTCAATGACAGAAACATATTTAGATCACAGTCTTTACTGTACATTGTGTAATACATTGAGAACAAAATGACGTAACAACTGTCAATGGAAACCAAAATCACTAACCGATTTATGGTTGGATTCAAACTCACACCGAATATCAAAGTAAACTCACTTTAAACTCAAAGTAAAAAATCACAAGCTGTTCCAACTTGCGTGTATTTCATCGTGGCAACTCGTAATGTCACTCAGTAGTGTGTATGGTCCCCACATGCTTGTATGCCTTCCCGACAACGTCTGGGCATGCTCCTGATGAGATGGCGGATGGCGTCCTGGGGGATCTATTCGCAGACCTGAATCAGGGCATCAATAAGCTCCTGGACAATCGCTACTTGGCGGCATCAGATGCACCAATACATAACGCCCCAGAGGTTTTCTGCTGTCTTCATCCAGGAGCTGCCTACACACTTTGGCCACCTGTGGCCGGGCATTGTCCTGCACCATGAGGAACACAAGGCCCACTGCACCCAGTGTAAGGTCTGACGATGGGTCTGAGGATTTCGTCCCGGTACCTAACAGCAGTCAGGGTACCATTGGCTAGCACATGGAGGTCTGTGTGACCCTCCAAGGATATGCCTCGCCAGACCATTACTGACCCATCACCAAACCAGTCATGTTGTAGGATGTTGCAGGCAGCGTAGTGTTCACCACGGCATCTCCAGACTCTTTCACGTCTGTCATGCTCAGTGTGAACCTGTTCTCTGGTGAATGCCAATGGAGTTGCACGGTGCTGGGTTGTTAGCACAGGTCCCACTATATGACATCTCATGGAGTCTGTTTCTTACAGTTTGGTCAGACATGCACACCAGTAGCCGGCTGGAGGTCATTTCCTAGGGCTCTCGCAGTGCTCCTCGTGTGCGTCCTCAGAACAAAGGAGCAGATGCCGATCCTGCTGCTGGGTTAATGCTGTTCTACAGCCCTGTTCAAGTCTCCTCGTGTGACTGCTTGTCTCCTGGTATCTTCTCCATGCTCTTGAGACGGTACTGGGAGACACAGCAAACCTTATTGTGACTCCCAGTATGGATGTGTCATGGTGGAGCTGGACTACTTGTGCAACCTGAATGGACTGCAGGTACTGCCTCGTCCTACCAGTAGTGACAAGAACACTAGCAAAATGCAATCAGGAAGGATAAGGAAAGCAATTGTCTGCATCCACGACCTGCAAAACCATTCACTTTTTGGAGGTTGTCATGCTGTTGCCTCCAGTGCACCTGTTGTCACTTTCATTTGCACCAAAACAGGTGACATTGATTCACAATCGCTTATGCTTCCTAAAGGGACAGATTGATATCACTGAAGTTTAATTGATGTGTTGTTATACTTTGATGATTGTGTGTTCCCTTAATTTCTTTTGAGTATTTAACTTTCACCCCTGCTGTTGCTAGACCTCTTAAATGCCCAACCAATGGAATTCGAGTTTGATTGTGTTGTTGTTGTAGCCACATTTGTCAGCATATCCTGAACTACATTTAACACTGAAATTATATCACAATCTAGGTCATTGGCATTAAATAATGTGACTTAGGAAAACACAGTGTTTTAGCTAGGAACTCCCTACCTAGAGCAGATGAAGGCGATGACCATGTATAAAAGCGAAGACACACCACACGAATTGTAGTGCTTGCGCTCATTTCACATCCAGTTTATCGCTAGCTCACCTCATGCTGTGTTTTCGGAACAACCGAGTGTTAACGACTAGCAATTCCTTTGGTAGAATCGCTGAGAGTCCAGATTTTCTAATTCTGAAACATTTGGATGCAGTGTATCATGCAGCGTTATGCTTTACCAAGGGAGCAAATTAACGTACACATCATTGCATGCTATACACTGTAGTTGGTTGGGACTCTTTGAACATTAGAAGGTCCAGACATTGGCTGATGTTTGTTTATAAAGCTGTACTACAAAAACTACCTAGCTTTTTAAATGAAAAAAAATTATTGGTCAAATATTATTTATCGGGCTCAGGAGTTTTTATTACTAGAGACACCACAAGTCCATTCTGAGTTGGGTAAAACTTTATTTGAATAACATGCCTCACACTCATGGAATGTTACTCATAGCAAACTTAAGCTATGGGTTTAGTTCCTGTAAGTAAATTTAAATGTCTTTTAACATTACCTTTTTATTGTTTTTTTTAAAGCAGATCAGTCATTTGTCTCAACCAAATCAATGGTGTATGGTTAAATAATCAGCATCATCATCATTTTACCTTTTTATTGTTAACGGTAAATGTTTCTTTACATTTTTATCATACATTTTACTTATTAATTCCATTGATCTTATTCATTTATTCTGTCTTAGTTCCTTGGCTGTGCTTGCTTTATACTATTTTTATTGTTATATCACAGGGCACAACTGTGAAAGAGACATTGGTCTCAGTTGACTTTTTCCCTGTATAAATAAAGGAACTACTAATTCCTATCACATCTGAGCGCCGACCAGGCGCATTAATGTGCCACGCCCTTAAGGGCACACATTTTGTTTTCGTTGTGCTGCATCCACCTGAGTGTATAGTAAAGGGTGAGACCTCTGTGCTGTCTGCCTCTCCCCTCCCCCAGATCCCAGGCCTTGGCTCTCAGACCTCATTGTCTTTGCAGGAATGTCTTAGGCTGCTGGAGGCCACCTTTCCTTTTGGAGAAGAAACTCCTGAGGTAGGGACATTCCTAAGTGCTCTCTTCTATTAATTGAATTTGAGTTGCAGTTAACAAGCAATGGTTTTACAAATGGTAGATACGCTTTCTAGTACAATATCAAAACTTTGTAATCTACATTTTAAGGTAATCCTCTATTCTCAGTTTTCAGCCCCTACAGTCACAGCTGAGCTTGTGGTGACCAATGATGAAGTTCCCTCCACATCACAGGGACTGCCAATGCCTCCCACCTTGCCTCACCCTGTGCCCCAGTTGGACCTGGAGCAGCAGTGGCAAGATATCATGGCTATCATGGAACTACAGGTTTGTACTTGTGGACAAAAACTTCTGCCGTCAGTTTATTTTCTTCATTAGTTGATCTCTAACCAGCGTTTTTCTTTAAAGGAAATGGAGGTGAACAACACCTCAGAAAACTCCTTCATCAGCACTACACCAAACATTGCCGAAACCAGTGTCAGCATAACGGAGTCAGGCTCGGTTGCAAGCTTTGGACTTACCCGCTCTTCCACCCTTATCCACCAAGATGTCAGCCTTCACCAGGCCTCCCTTCCTAGTTGTAGCCAGGACTTTCCCACACTTTTTAACCCAGACATTGATACCACTAACACCCCACGTCCACCCTTGCTAAGAATGTCCTCCAACTCCTCCAACGTCAACTCGACATTTGGAGCCACCAACCTGACTGGACTCTTTCTTCCTCCGTCCTTGAACAGCACCAACAACATTACTTCCACCCCAGTCTTGCCTGATCCCTTCAGCAGCCTGCTGGAAGAGTCTATGCTGGATGAGATCAGTTTGCTGGACCTGGCAATGGAGGAGGGCTTCAGCCAGGCACAGGCCACTCAGCTGAAGGATGAACTCGACTCAGACTCGGGCCTCTCCCTGGACTCCAGCCACAGCCCAGCCTCCCCAAGCAGCTCTGAGACCTCCTGCTCCTCAACTGCTTCCTCCTCTTCCACCTCTGCCACGTTCTCGGAGGAAGGGGCTGTAGGATATAGCACTGACTCTGAGTCAGTCACCGTGGACCCAGAAGAAGGTGCTGTGGGGGGGTACCAGCCACAGTTCAACAAGCTCTGCCGGATGAGCTACCAGGACCCCTCGCGGTTCAATGGGCTTCCTCAGCTCGACAACATCAACCACAATCACTCCTACAACTTACCACTGTCTTCATCATTTGATGAAAATCCAGAGCTATCAATTCCTACAGGCAAGAAAATGGGCAGAGAGAAGCAGTCAAAGCTTCAGCCCCAACAGGACTTTTTGGACAAACAGTCGAGTCGTGACGAGCGGCGGGCTCGAGCCATGAAGATCCCCTTCTCAAACGAGAAGATCATCAATCTGCCCGTGGAAGAGTTCAATGAGCTTCTGTCCAAGCACCACCTGAGTGAGGCCCAACTGGCCCTCGTCCGTGACATCCGGAGACGTGGCAAAAACAAGATGGCTGCCCAGAACTGCCGCAAGCGCAAGCTGGATACTATCATCAACCTAGAGCAAGGGGTGCACGACCTGCGTCGTGACAAAGCACGGCTGATGAAGGAAAAGATGGAGTTCATTCGCTCTATCCGTCAGATGAAGCAGAAAGTGCAAAGCGCCTACCAGGAAGTGTTCACCCAGCTTCGAGATGAGCAGGGCCGGCCCTACGCCCCCAGCGAGTACTCACTCCAGTACAGCGCCGACGGCAGCGTTCTGATAATGCCTCGCAGCATGACAGACCAGCAGTCCCGCAAGCCTGACAAGAAACAAAAGGACAAAAAGAAGTGAGGAGCAAGCTGCAACCTTTTCTTTAATTTGCTAAAATCACCAAGAGAGGTTTCTGCAGACGCAAGAGAAGTCTTTTTTTCTTTGAGAAGATTGTTGTGAGGAGAAACAATGTTGTTGACTACTCTTCCTGCATTGATTTTGTTCCTTTTCTCTTTTGGTTCCTGTGTTTTCTCTTGAAAACAACTTTGAAGCAAAAGTTCTTCATTTGAATACAGAATTTGTTTAGGTGGAAAAAAGGAATGAAGGAAAATAAGTTGAAAGACTTGTCTGGATTCTGTAGCACCGGGCCACTGAAGAGAAAGCAGATAAGTAATGTAAGTGAAGGAACTGATATCAAATGAAGTCTGAAGAAAAACATTCATTTAGTCAACATAAAACAGGGTGTAAATTCTGTGACATTGTTAGTCAGCTTTGAACGGATTTTTAAACCAGATTTCCATCTTGGGCCTTGAAGTGATTGGTGGATTGTTTCTGGAATAAGTAGGTATTTCACATGTTGACAAAAAGCCAGGAGATGCTTGAGACGGGGCCTCGAGGATTTAAGGGGTTTAGATACTGATGGGCAAAAAGCAAGTCCATCATCTGGGTTAACATATCGCCGATACTTAACAAATGTTTATGGTGCACTTTATTTCGTTTTCAAGGCTAATGTGTAGGTAGTCTGACTCTGCACTCACTCACAATGTGTTTGTAATGCAAAAAAAATGTTTGACAGGACAATGTCATTGACTCTAAGACCATTGAGCAGGTTGAAAGCTGTTGGATATAGAACTAAGACACTGGAACACAAAAAAGAGAAGCTTAGAGATGATTCTTGGGCTGGCCACAACGGTGAAGCATGACAAGCTATAGGAGATGAGGCGCTGAGGAAGGAGGCTCACACTGCATTACAATTGTATCAGCTTATGGATATCTATACGTAGCACTGTAATTTGCCCTTCTAAGGCTCTGCTGTATGCTTTGTGCCGTGTCTCTGGCTATCCCTCTGCAGCAGGTGAAAGGATGAGCTCTACTGGTTCTTTCAGTTTCCCATACATCCTCATAATCTTCCCAGTAAGCTAGGTTAAATGTTAGACATCTTAGGTCTACTCCCTGTCCCTGTAACCACGTTGCAGGAATGTTACAGGCCGGGAAAACTCTCAGTACTGATTGTGATTGGCCGTCTTGGCAGGAAGTACTACTGTATGAACTGCAACCCTGGAGAAGTTTCACCTGTTCATTAAAATGAACTGCATCCATCTATACTGGTTAACAGAATCGGTTCGTTTTCTTGTAAGGTGACCAAGATGACCTTAAACTGCAATTACTACATAGCCTAACGGTTGTAGTGTGTACAATTCGAAAGTGTTACATGGGAATGTTTTCATTCTGTTTGATAGTTACCTTAATCAATTGACATAATTAAGTTCATTTTAAACTATGAATAGCCTAGTCTGCTGCGTTAGTCTACCATCACACGTTTGTAAAAAATATACCAATCGAACTAAGTGAACTGACAAGTAGAATGTTTGAAGTGAGTAACTTGTTTTCGAATGCCTGTTTCACAAGCACATTTTTACATTCAAGGGTTTTGAGAAAGGTTATTGGACTGTCTTCAGAACTGAAGTGCTGTTGCCTGAGTGTGTTTTATTGGGGTCAAAATTGTGTTTTAGCATGTACCCATTACCAAAAATGTAATTAGGCCATTTAAAGCAGCAGAGAGTTTCAAGAGTTTGAGTACATTTGTGAACCCTAGATCTATGGTGAAGGGGGGAAGAGCTAAGTTGCTGCACTGATGTGAATGTCCTACTGTATGTACCTAATCATCTACATAACTAGTTCTTGTCATCACGTCCATCAGAGGAGAGCCAAGTAAATAATTTGCTTTTAGTCAAATGTTTCATGCTATACTAATATTTCCGCAGGAAATTAAAACATTTGCATTCTCAAATGTTGAAATGAAGAAAAATAAATTTGATTTCTGAGTTATTGTTTGTTCTCACACTTGAGAAAGCAACATATTCAGACATGAAAACATGAACTTGCATTGGAACGCAATGCAAAGCCCACTATTAAGTTATTACTACAATAAGTGCACTGCTTTAGTTAATTGTCTTGTTTGTTCTGTAAATATTTCTATGTTTTTTGTGTTTTGTCTTTTTCTGTAGATTGTGTGTTTTGCACAGCCTCCTTACCCTGCTTTGAGTTTGGTTGTGCAGTTTATTTGGTTTACTTTAAAATTGTTCGCCGGCAATCTGGGATTGTTATTTTATTGATTAATAAAGTGTTTTTATTTTCATCTGTGACTCCATCATTTAGCAATTAAAAGTTGAATGTGTCCATAAAATTATACAGAAACAAGATGTGGGAATCAGTGGGGTTTTGTGAAGATTAATATATTAGACAGTTAATCCAGGTATTTACAGAAACCTAAAGCAGAGGCTTTCTGCGAGATTGAGACTCAGACAACACGTAATTCTAACAAAAAGTGGTTTAATCTTCAAAAACAGACAAGCAAGACCTGCTAATGAAAAGGTTAGACTGATAAGATGAACAAATAAGCAAAATAAAAATGTTTTCAATACTTGTCACCTACATACACTAATTAAACCTTCACAAAATAAGCAAAGATAACATTGTTTTGCACTAAAAGCTACAAAACATTTCAGTTAAAAGACACAACATGGCACCATTTTCTTGTTCACAATACTATGAATGATAATACTTCTCCACTTTACAGTAATGTCATAGCAAAAAGACCTGGACCTCAATCAAGTGCTGTGTGGAAATTATGTTGTAGTATCCAAATAAATCACCGGAGTGAATCTTAAAAAATTAACACTGCATTATATTTCATCCAGGGTCATGTTTCCTCAAGAGAATCTCTAGCCTGCATTGACTGATATATCCAGATAGTGGGATCTGATGGGTGATATTACGCCAAAAAGGGAGTCCAAATGCTGTCTTGCTTGTCTCAGACCCTCTGTCTAGAGCCCCGTACGCCCTTAAGACTACCTATTTAGTCTTCAGAACCAGCTTGACACTGCAAACGACTAGTTCTTGTCATCCTTCTTCTCCTCCTCGGTCGGGTAAGAGTGCCATGTGAGCCGCTCCTCATAGAAGGATATGACCACCTGTGGACACTTCACGTTTGCCTCCTTTGCTGGTACCAGGTCTGCTTCATCAGAGTTTTTCCTACAAGACCAGGCCAAGTAGAGAGAACCACCAGTTAGATGAGGACTTGTGTGGACAGTTTAGAAATTGTAGTCACACTATGAAATGGGTCATGATGAATGGAATAAGAATATTGAATACAATAGGTCTATATTTTTGTTTATTGATGCATACACAATGATAAAGAGAAAAGCTCAGGTTCATGGGAATTGACAGGTACACCAGTATGCACACAAGTTGATGTGCTCAACAAAAAGGGGCAAATAAGAGCAATACAAACCATTTCATAAGAAACATGAGTTCTCCAGTAGAGTCGGTGGCACCGATAATCCTCTCTGGATCCAAACCTCGAGCGAAGCCCCTTAGTTTCTCCGGCTTAAAGCACAGGGAGGGTATGAAACATTGATCAATGTGAAAAAGACAAATGGCTCCATCTGTGTATATGCTTCTTTTTTCGTTCTCCTGACTTACATCATCTTTTTTCTTCTTGGGTCGACTTTCCTCTCCTTCAACACTCGGCCCTGCAGATTTTCTCTTGCCTACAGACTCATGAGCCGATTTCTGTTTCTGCAGAAACTGTGCAATCAGGTCAGGACAATCCAAATTATCCTCGGGCTCCCATGTGTTGTCCTCACTGAAAAAACAACATGCAGTAATGCCAGTTTTAGAGTAATTACAGTATGCAGAAGTTTGGGCACCACTGGCAAAAAAAGTGAAAACATGTTAACACAACCTGTGCAGCAAAATTAAGATTTATATATTTTTTACAAATTGTATTGGACTATTTGTAGTGTAGGGAATCATTGTCCAATCTAATTAGCATTTTCATATTTTTGAAATGACAGTAACAATATTCAATAACTACGGATTTTATAAGCTGGTAACTGAAAGAGAAAGGAGTGCTGCAATGGCACGGAATTCTACAAATAGCTCTTTTACAGATTAAAAGAAAAATTAAATAGGACATTTAAATGCAACATTTTGGGCAACCTATCAGTCAAAACAGTTTCCTCAAATGTTCCTTTTGCCAGTTGTCTACTCCAATTTAGGATTTTTTTCCAACTCTTCCTTCCAGAACAATTCTATTTCTGAATTTCTTATTTACAGTTGGTCATATTTCATGCACTGTATGTCTGAACTAGAAGATTTTCATAATTCCAAAAACAACCTTAATCTTTTTCTCATAGGGTCATATTTGAATACCTGTTTTGGGCTGCATCTCAATTTAACTTGAGTTATTTTATTGGTATTGACTGTTGGTATTTTGTTTTTACCATGTATTCTATGGTGTAATTTTTATGCTTTTGTTCAGCATATTTTGTTTTTCAATCAAACTCATGAATGGTATTGTATCCGGGCTCTTTGTGTCCCTGAAATCAATCTCAGACACCTGTGATAATAAGTTTGCCAGGTAAACCCAATTAAGGAAAACTTAAGAAGGATGTTCCACAATATTAAGTAGGCCAAAGGTTTCAAGCAATATGGGAAAGAAAAAGGATCTCTCTGCTGCGGAAAAGTGTCAAATAGTGCAATGCCTTGGACAAGGTATGAAAAAATGAGATGTTTCACAAACTTAAGCGTGATTATCATACTTAGAAGAGATTTGTGGTTGATTCAAAGCACAGACGAGTTTGTGCCGATAAAGGCTTAATGAGGAAGGTTACTGCCAGACAAATTCATTGGATTAAAAGAGCAGCTGCTAAAGTGCCATTACAAAACAGCAAACAGGTATTTGGAGCTGCTGGTGCCTATGGAGTCCCACAAACCTCAAGCTGTAGGTTTCTCCAGAGGCTTGCAGTTGTGCATTAACCTACTATTCGGTCACCCCTAACTAGGGCTGTAACGCTATGCGTATCGCGATCCAATATTGCACTCCAGAGCCTGTTCGCCTCATTGCAATAAACATTGTGAATTCATTGTACAGCTAGTGAATTGTAACCAAATTCAATTGTATTGTTTGTCAAGAAATAGTAAGAGTATGTAATGGCAAAAACAGCACATTTAACACGTTTCGATAACTGATTATTAAAAACATAAACAAAAAAGTTGTACACAAATTGATTATATATTTTGTCAGTCTCTTTTTTTAAAACACGAGTACATTTGAAAATCATTCACTAGAGTCTGTTACCCAAAACAAAGTAATTCTAGCAACACATGAACATGGACCCACTACCTATCTATGAAATGAACAAACAATGATAATTATAATGAATGAGGAGCATTATTATTTTGAAATGAAATATCAGAGTTCGTGTTGCGGGCATTATATACTGTTGCCAGTCGAACGGGCTCTGGAGTGCATATTGGATCACGATAAGCATATTGTTACAGCCTTACCCCTAACGAATGCTCACAAGCAGAAACAGTTTCTGACTGACCACTTTCTTCCATGTTACAAAACGAAGAACCGTGCCTTCTGTAGAAAAATCTTCTTCATGCATGACAATGCACCATCTCATGCTGCAAAGAATACTTTGTGTCATTGGCTGCTATGGGCATAAAAGGAGAGAAACTCATGGTGTGGCCCCCATCCTCCCCTGACCTCAACCCTATTGAGAACCTTTGGAGCATCCTCAAGCAAAAGATCTGAGGGTGGGAGGCAGTTTGCATCAAAACAACAGCTCTGGTAGGCTATTCTGACATTCTGCAAATAAATTCAAGCAGGAACTCTCCATGGATGCAAAAATTGTGAAGGTGATATCTAAAATGGGGTCCTATGTTAACATGTAACTTGTCCTGTTAATATGTGTTTAATTGAAATAGCCTTTGACCTCCTAATGCTGCAAGTTCAACAAATGACCATTTTCAATTCTTTATAACCTATAAAATGTTTTCAAACTCCATTGTGCCTAATAATTTGGAACAGTGCATTTTGAGGTTGTTTTTTTTTAAATACTGTTTTCATTGGGTGTTTTGTTCAATGAAATTCGACTTATACCCTAATGGTTGGTGACTTGAAAATTATACTGACTCATTTGCATCGACTATTTAGGAAAATCTGTGTAAAATATCATTTGCATAATAATTTTGAACTACAATGAGAGCATAACAAGTTGCGCCTGTCCATATTTTTTGTAATTTATGCATATTAAAATGTGCTTGTGTGTGTAACAAAGCACTGCATAGTGTAAGGAAGGTGTACCAAGATATACAGTGTTTACAGCCTTTGTCAGCTGGTTACTTGAATGAAATATTTGATCTGTTGTTACAACTCGAATTCTACAAATAGAGCTTTTAATGCCACCTGAGGCAACAAAAAGTTCCAAGAGGCCAATCAGTTGGTGCTCTGATTTGCATGTGCATTGGTAACTAAGACTGCACCAAGTGTAACAGTCTGGGGGGTCTGCTAACATAGCAGACTGAGTAGAGAGCTAACTACATTTGAAATAAGCTAGCATAACGTGTTAGCAGAACGCTCACAACCACTCCCACAAGCGAGCCACTTGGGGCGAATCTATCAGGGATAGGCAATTTTTCACAAGGTCTGTACTATTTGAAGTTCAAGTTGGGTGTTTCGAATGACAAGTGGCAAATACCATGACACAGTATACAACTATTTATGGGGACCCGTTCTAGCTCAATAGTGCCACATTTACAATCTGTGGCCAAAATCGCACAGGTTATCTTTAACAGAATAGTTGCTCAATGGCCCAATAATACAGCCTTAAACATTTCCACTGAATTTAATTAGCACCATTGTGAAAGCTGTACATTGTGAGCTTCACAAGGTTGGAAATATTTGACAGGGCTGATACCATTTGGTAACCACGTTTACACAAGGCTAACCCAAGTAAAAAAAAAGTATATTTAAATTATACTTCAGTATTATACTTCTAGTATACTTATGTTTAACCATAAGTATGTATTCAATGTATTTAAGTATATTTGAAGTATACTTTCAAAATCTACATACCAAAATAATATATTAGAAGTATATTTAGGATAAATAAAATACATTTCAAGTACATTTAAATATACTTTTTTTTAACTTGGGAACACACAAAGATGCATAACTTAGTGTAAATAGCACAAAATCTGGACTCCTGAGCAATGTAAAACAGTAATATAGCACCCGATTTCTTAAATCAGGAAGAGTTTGCTTGTGGAGAAATCAAAAGTATGCCTTCAGCCCACAATGTCTGCTTCCAACTGTTTAACATGATGGGGGATCTGTAATGGTAGATGGGCAGCCACCTTGTTGGAGACATTCATTCTGACAATCAATATGGAGCTCTCCTGTGAAAACAAAGATTGGCACTATGTCTTAGATTACATCCTTGATATTAATCTATTGTTAGATATTTACGTTATTTTACACCTGTACCTCAATTTTTCACATGCAATATAGTATTTTTTTCCTTATATTTTCAAGCTCTTAAGTTCAACAAATAAACAGTAACTGCATTAAAATATGCAGATATATAAACTATAGATTTGCTACAGAGGTTGTGTTAACTTATTTTCACTGAATTATTGGTACTCTTAGTGAAGATAAGCAAAACCTTCTAAATACACATTGTTGCAATGAAAAACATGCATTTTTGTTCATTAGCTTTACCATAAAAAGGTTGAAATCTAAACTTTAATTGAGGTAAAAATGTTACAAGAAAAACACAATCTTGATCAAGAAATACATTTTTTATGATGTACAATTGTGCTCATAAATTTACATACCCCTGGCAGACATTATGAAACATTGGCATATCTATTTATTTATTTAGTTAGTGAAGCCATTGTGTGCAAGTTTTTAATCATAATGATAACTGAAATCAACCAAGTGTCCCTAATCAAAAGTTTAAATATAAAGAATTTGTGTAAGTGGAAAATTTGGGGTAACGTTGATAACAAGCCACGGTAATAAAAAAAACGTAGAGTTTAGACACAACTGCCAGGAAAATTAGTCGGGATGCAAAGAAAATACCACATGCCATTTCAGCTGAGATCCGGCTTCTCTGCAAACTAGTGGTGTAGTTGGTTTAAGATGCACAATTAGGAGGTACTTGAACAAAAATGAGCTACACAGTTGATTTGCCAGAAAAAAGCCACAGCACATAACAGCCTGCTTACAATACGCCAAACAGGACATAGACAAGCCTCAAAACTGCTGGAACAAAATAATTGTGTGATAAGAGCAAAATTGAATTTTATGGTCACAACCATGAACACTATGCTTGGACAGAAGGGGGGGGGGGAGTCAAAATTGATGGAAGATAAATGCAGCATGTCATCAGGAAATATTGGAGGACAATTTGCATTCATCAGCCCGGAGGCTTCTCATGGGACGCACTTGAACTTTCCAACCTGACAGTGAATCAAAATATAAGGCCAGGTTTACCCTTCAGTGGCTAGAGAAAAGTAAAGGTTCTGGAGTGTCCATCATAGTCTCCTAATCTCAATATCATTCAGCCACCTTGGGGAGATCTGAAACATGCTGTTCATGCAAGACAACCCAAAATATGTAGAGGACCTGGAGGCTTATTACCAATGAGAATGGGCAGCTGTGCTAGCTGAGAAAATATAGGGCTTCACCTACAACTATAACAAAAGACTGCAAGCAGTCATTGATGCTATAGGGGGCAATACACATTATTTAGAACTAAGGGTGTACAACAGCCGCGGTCGGTGGATCTTAATTGGGGAGGACGGGCTCGTATTACGCTCGGAACCGGAGTGAATGGAATGGTGCGCAACGAACAAAACCAATTGTTTTTTTTATTTGCACACATTCCATTCACTCCGGTTCTGAGCGTAATACGAGCCCGTCCTCCCCAATTAAGATCCACCGACCGCGGCTGATGTACAAACATTCGAACGAGGACCATCTCATTATTTTCTTCATTGCAAAGTTGTGTTGAATGATTTTGCTAATCTGTGATGCCTTATAGTCTCATTTGAATCTCTTTACAAATGTAATAAATGTGTTTTGCCTGATCACTCACATTTTCTTTAAATAATGGTACACATCTTCCAAATTATGTAAACCTAAGAGCAAGAGCGTATGTCACGATTATTGGCATCCCTGTATTTACTACTTTGTGCACCCACTTCAAGATGAAGTGAACATCTCCTGGTAATTGATAAGAATCCATAATGCCCAGTATCTTAACAGTCAATTTTCCCCAAGCCATTGAGGGCCAAACATCCCCAAAACATCACATATCCACAAAAATACACTATATAGTCAAAAGTATGTGGACACACCTACTAATGATGGAGGAGGTATAATGGTCCGGGGCTGTTTTTCACGGTTTGGGCTAGGCCCCATAGTTCCAGTGAAGGGTCATCTTAATGCTACAGGATACAAAGACAGAACTCTAGTGGCCTTCACAGAGCCCTGACCTCAACACCTTTGGGATGGATTGGAAGGGCAATTGTGAGTCAGGCCTTCTCGTCCAACATCAGTGCCTGACCTCACAAATGCACTTTTGACTGAATGTGCACAAATTGCAAACTCCACAAAAATGCCCATGGTTTTTAGCCTGAAAAAATCCAGACCAAAATCCGGAGGAGATTTGGGTCTGGGATCTAGTAATGAAAATGACCCAGCTCGAGGGACGGCACCAAGTATGCATTTGAAAATCTCACTGTACGCAATTGGATATAACTACGACCTATCACCAGTGGTTTTTCGCTAAGCACCTATGGCGGAGCTAACTGGTAGATTAAACTCTTGCCAAAACAGCAAAAACGTCCTTCCTAAAAAGGAAGTCTAACTCGTTCATTGTAGTGGCCAAAGCCGTTTTAAACAACTGGTGTTATTGCGATATTACAATGTTTACTAATGACTTCAAGGTCGCAGCTCTGTCGTCATCTGTTTAACACGCTTCTGGCACGCCTATATCAGATACACCGATGTGATTGGTGCAGCTCGGCTACAAGGGCATAGTTAATGAGCAGAATTACTCGGTTCCAGAGTAACTTGCTGAGCAAATTCAAACTGTGCTCTCGCGAGAACTCTAGATTTCCAGGGTACATGGCTTTAGAATTATAAGCCAAAAAGCACTTATGGGTGTGATGGTCATGGATCCAGATACTTTTAGCTATAGTGTACTTTACAATAGGATTAAGGAATATTTTTTGTCTGACCATCTTACTTTTTAACCTACCTCTAGTACTGTTTATGGTCAAATCACAATTGTTTGTCTCATTTGAAATTAGAAACCATTCCAATAAGTATCATTGTTGTTTAGCAACTCCAGAAGCTGACCTTTATGAATAAATAAAAGATGCAGCTTTCTTTTGGCAAAACCTCTAAACAGGCTTTTGGCATGGAAGTTTTAGCTTTAGAGCAGTGGTCCTCAAACCCTTCCATGGAGGGCCTAGTGTATGCAGGTTTTCGCTTTTACCTTGTACAAGCCTGATGGAGTAGCTCACTAATTGGTTAAGGTCTCCCCTCACCTGGCAGTATAGGTCCTAATTATGCTCTAATTGAAGGGAAAAACCAAAAACCAGCATACACTAGGCCCTCCATGGAAGGGTTTGAGGACCACTGCTTTAGAGACTTGGTGACCTCGAGATTCAACTATTGCAATACTCCCAACTGTGAAAATTGTAGTATTGTTTACCACACTCACTATCCTATTTATACCCCAGTTAAATACATTGCATTCAGAAAGCATTCACAGCGCTTCACTTTTTACACATTTTGTTATGTTATACCCTTATTCCGAAATTGATTAAATTCATTATTTCGCTCAAAATTCTACAAACAATACCACAATGACAATGAGAAATAAGTGTGTTTGAAATCTTAACATATTTATAAAAAAAGCATGTACGTAAGTATTCACAGCCTCTGCTCAATACTTTGTTGAAGCACCTTTGGCAGGAATTACAGCCTCAAGCCTTTTTAAGTATGATGCTACAAGCTTGGCACACCTATTTTTGGGCAGTTTCTCCCATTCTTCTTTGCAGAACCTCTCAAGCTCCATCAAGTTGGATGGGGAGCGTCGATGCAAAGCAGATCTCACCAGAGATGTTCAATCGGGTTTAAGTCTGGTCTCTGGCTGGGCCACTCAAGGACATTCACAGAGTTGTCCTGTAGCCACTCCTTTATTATCTTGGCTGTGTGCTTAGGGTTGTTGTCTTGTTGGAAGATGAACCTTCACCCCAGTCTGAGGTCCAGAGCGCTAGGGAGCAGGTTTTCAGCAAGGAGGTCTCTGTACATTGCTTCATTCATCTTTCTCTTGATCCTGACTATTTTCCCAGTTCCTGCCATTAAAAAACATGCCCACAGCATGATGCTGCCACCACCATGCTTCACTATAGGGATAGCATTGGCCAGGTAATGAGCGGTGCCTGGTTTCCTCCAGACATGACGCTTGCCATTCAGGAAGGACCACTGCAAATCTACCAAA
>JACXGM010000329.1:41341-78117 GCA_016801145.1 Umbra pygmaea
ACTGCAGAGATCTACAGCTGAGGTGGGCGAGTCTGTCCATAGGACAACAATCAGTCGTATACTGCACAAATCTGGCCTTTATGGAAGAGTGGCAAGAAGAAAGCCATTTCTGAAAGATATCCATAAAAAGTGTAGTTTAAAGTTTGCCACAAGCCACCTGGGAGACACACCAAACATGTGGAAGAAGGTGCTCTGGTCAATTTTTGGCAACAATGCAAAACGTTATGTTTGGCGTAAAAGCAACAAAGCTCATCACCCTGAACACACCATCCCCACTGTCAAACATGGGTGGCAGCATCATGGTTTGGGCCTGCTTCTCTTCTGCAGGGACAGGGAAGATGGCTAAAATTGATGGGAAGAACACAGGACCATTCTGGGAAAAAACCTGATGGAGTCTGCAAAAGACCTGAGACTGGGACTGAGATTTGTCCTCCAACAGGACAATGTTCCAAAACATAAAGCAAAATCTACAATGGAATGGTTCATAAATAAACATATCCAGGTGTTAGAATGGCCAAGTCAAACTCCAGACCTGAATCCAATCAAGAATCTGTGGAAAGAACTGAAAACTGCTGTTCACAAACGCTCTCCATCCAACCTCACTGAGCTCGAGCTGTTTTGCAAGGAGGAATGGGCAAAAATTTCTGTCTCTCGATGTGCAAAACTGATAGAGACATACCCCAAGCAACTTACAGCTGTAATCGCAGCAAAAGGTGGCGCTACAAAGTATTAACTTAACAACCAAATACTTTCGCAAGGCAATTTATGCATACTAAATAGTATGCCAGACTACAATTAGTATGTCCCAAACCAAATTACGCAAATATAGTATGTCAATAGTCCCCGGATGGTCTACTATTTCCGGGGGATTTTCGAAGTATGCAACCCTGCATGCTTTTTTGGCTGATAAAGCCCACAATCCTTTGCGACACAGAATAGGATGGGTTTCCCGAAGCCAAAGTTCTTCTTTGGCTGTGTTTAAATGTAAGTATCCAAAAGTTAGGTAATAATAAACATGTCATTACATGAGTTTTTAGTTATTGAACCAATGTTAAATACATTATTAGATTAAATGCAAACAGTTTGTCCCAAATGTTTAATGTTCAAACTTCGCGGGCTTCATCGCTTGTGGAAGTGGTCTAATTTTAGATGCAACCTTATGACGTGTTAGTATATCCCCATGCTAGCATACTCGCTTACTATATACTTAATAGTACGTACTTTACCACCACCTGCGTAGTACGTACTTTTAGTATGTAGTATGCATATTGGGATTCAGCCTCTGACATGCACTGTTAACTGTGGGATCTTATACAGACAGGTGTGTGCCTTTCCAAATCATGTCCAATCAACTGAATGTTCCACAGGTGGTCTCCAATCAGGTTGTGAAAACATCTCAAGGATGATCAGTGGAAACAGGATGCACCTGAGGTCAATTTTGAGTGTCATGGCAAAGGCTGTGAATACTTATGTACATGTGCTTTTTTCTTTTTAATAAATTTGCTAAGATTTCAATCACACTTTCACGTTGTCATTATGGAGTATTGTTTGTAGAATTTTGAGTGAAATAATGAATTCAATCCATTTCAGAATAAGGAAAATATAATGTGCATTATAGTTGTTTTAGTTATTTTTAATGTTTTAAATTAATAGTTAAAGCAGGGGTGTCAAACCAGATCCACAAAGGGCCTAGTGTCTGCAGGTTTTCGCTTTTACCTTGTACCTGAATGATTGAATGTCACTAATTGGTTAGGATCTCGCCTCACCTGGCAGTCTACGTTTTAATTGGGCTCTAATTGAAAGGAAAGACTAAAAACCAGCATACACTCGGCCCTCCGTGGAACCGGTTTGACACCTGTGAGTTAAAAGAAAACGTTTCTACTTATACAAAATTTGGAAGCACAATAACAAGCAATGTTGTCAAAATACATATACCTGTGGTATTAATGGGTGTTCATTTTATACCCTGAACAATCAAGAGGGCAAGAAGAGGTCAGCCCAACACAAGAATTCCACAGATTAGGTTTAGTAGGCATGTATTATGTAAACTCACTCCGAAAAGCCTTTCCACTTTAGCAGGTACTCCACTCTGCCTTTCACCACCCTTCTATTCAAGACCTTCTCCACCACATATTCTTCCTCCTCCTCCTCTTCCTCCACGGCCACCACATCCTCAGCCTTCTTTTCCTCTGTCTTCTCAGCCGGCGTCGTCATCGTTACCTCAGACTGGGTCGGGGCTGTGTGTGCAGAGGGAATGATGGCTGTTGGTGCAGGGGTATTGTGGGCTGTGGGTGCAGGAGCAGCAAATCACGGCTCCAGAAAACTCCCACTCTGTTGACGTTGACACTTATACTGAACTTTTTTATTGGACGTGAAACCATAAAGGGCTTCCCTACCTGTTTTGTTAAGTAACTTAACCACTCTAAAATCCATAGGCAGCGCTATGGATGCAAGGACTGATTACGGAAGGTAATATGATATGATATGAATCAAAGTTGAATAACAGCAATAAGGAATGTGTGTTATTCTTATCAGAAATTTAAAAAAATTAATTCACATTTTATTTAGCAGAAGCTTATAGCCACAGCAACCTACAGTAAGAGCATACATTTAGAAAACCTAGGTGAAACCAGAGTTGTAAAAAGTATATAGTAAAAGTACTTTTCTGGCTTCGGCTGAGTACACAAGTTATGGGAAGTTCAAAGCTAAACAGTAATCAAATAACTGAATAGGAAGAATAAAGCAATGATCAATTCAAATCACTGGTTTGTTTTCAACAGGAACTTTTCAAAATGGGTGAGCCCAGATGTCTACATTTACTTTTTACAACTCTGGGTGAAACAACCACAAAATGTATACACTGATCACAATTATAAATGCCACACGGAAACATTTCAAATACTTTTAAGAAGTTATGGAGATTGTGTTCGCAATGGAGAAATTTGGTATTTTAGCTCATGGTACATAGAACTACAATTTTATATGTTGCATTTATAGTTGTGTTCAACAAGTCTAAAATGTATGGAACTGCAAATTACTTTAAACCTTACAGATGTGCTGTATTACATACATATGCAACTGCAGGTCACTTTATCACATTTATATGCTAACGTACAGCTCTGGAAAAACTTAAGAGACCACTGCAAGAAAAAAAGTTTCTCTGGTTTTACTTTTGATAGGTATGTCTTTTGGTAAAAATATATATATTTTCAATCCATAAAGTAGTGCAACATTTCTCCAAAATTCTAAATACAAATATTGTAATTCAGAGCATTTATGTGCAGAAAATGACTGGTGAAAATAACAAAAAAGATGCTTTGTTGTCAGACCTCAAATAATGCAGAGAAAATACATTTTTAAACAACACAATACCAATGTGTAAACTTAGGAAGCATTCAGAAATCAATATTTGGTTGAATAATAATAGTAATAGGCTTCCATGCGTCTTGGCATGCTCTCCATCAGTCTTTCGCAATGGGGTGACTTTATGCCACTCCTGGCACAAAAATTCAAGCAGCTTGGCTTTGTTTGATGGCTTGTGATTGTCCACCTTCCTCTTGATCACATTCCAGAGGTTTTCAATTGGGTTGATTTAAGAAAAATTTGCAGTGGTCTCGTAATTTTTTCCAGAGCTGTGTGTGGCATCTTGTGAAAGGTAGCCACACATAGAATTTATTATCTAGTGAAACAAATGAGTGTTAGGTGGGGATCTTACATCACAGGGTGCCACACAAGTAATACATAACTACATATATTGCCAATTGCTTGAAAGGTTGATTTGGTACTTAGTTAAAATAGCAGCTTGACTTCTGCCAAAACATCTGCAACCTTACTCCACAGACAAGACAGTAAAACAGTTTGTATACTTGAAAACGTTTAAGACCTTCAGTAAGAGTGGGAGCATCATTAGAAGGTTCTGTAGTCTCGCTCATACTCGTCAGGTAGATCGTGGGAACAGCAGTTGGAACCTGGTCAGCGTCAAAATTAGAGAGATTGGGTCAGGAATGAAAAAGGTAGACAACGGGGGGGGGGGGGGGTATTTGCATGGGTATTTGCATGTTTGTGTAATTTTAGCAATTTAGAAGGTCAATATTTATTCCACGTTCAATAACTCTAAATATGACAATAAATATGTTAATTTGTAGATAATGAAAAATCGAGCTGTTTAAAGAGCACTACCGAGCAAATTTCAAACGGCCAATGAGCACAGAGCTAAAGAAAAGCACGAGATGGATAGGATGGCCATTGGCATCTCTAATTTTAAAATGTAATGTGGATTGACCACCGATTATCTTGTTATCTTGCAGAAAGACTGGGGCCATTATGCAGGGTCTGGTGCACAAACGCACACCATTCAATCCATCATACATCCAGAAGGCTAAAGCTTAGCAATAATGATTATAACTAAAATAAGGATTTTTAATATGCATTTTGAAAAAAATCTTGGTAAAAAATCATGCATCGTAATGTTCAAAGATCGTTCCGTTTGGCATATTCATTGGTACTGTATCGATTGGAAACTGTTTGTAAACTAGCTTTCAGTGCTTATTGCTATAGAGACATCATGGACCAGCTGCGATTCGGGCGAGCTGTCGAATACACGACACTCTCCTCCATATTGGTTTCAATAGAAACCAAACAGCGCTAAAGGCACATTCATTTTAGCCAGCTATCTTATCAAACGAATGCACGATGTGCGACAATGCATTGTTTATATTTTCTCCGCATCTACATACACACGCTGTAATGGAACTATTTTCCGAACACAAAACGTGCACGCTATAGGCTAGAGAAAGGATAGAATCATGCAACTCACCTCGAAACTAGCTAGTTATCGATTGGGAAAATATAGTCTGCCTTAAGATTGCGATATTATTGTCAGAATAACCTTTGTTTAAATGTATGATATCTTTTTTGTGTATTGTCAATTACATCAAATAGGCTTGCGTAAGCTAAAAATATCGTGTCCGCCCCCTTCTTGTCCAATCTCAAAAATTCGTTTGTATACGTTCATTGATTCTACATTGTGTGGATTTCCCCACCAACGCAGAAGTATCTCGTTTAGGCGTTTCGGATGATGTATACATTAGTTAGTCTGTTGAGCTACAAAGTGAGGAAACCAGCAGAATACCGACTGAACATGTTCGATTTTAACGTAGATAGAATTTTCTACTTATAATGCGTGTACCGTTCACACAAGTTTACCAACTAACGTAAACGCATTGATATTGTAACGTTTAACAAAAATGTAAAATACGACTTTAATGCATTAAACATCTCTTTGAGTTTGCCTAGTAACGGATGTTGCATCACGACTGACGCTTGATTTCAATCAGAAACGGCCTGTGACTGGACTTCTATATATTATTTATCACATTACATTGAATAGCTACTTTAATTACTACCCAATCTGTCTGAAATATTATCAGGAGTAAATAATAATCTGCGAAAATCCGCAAAGGACGGTGGGGGAAGGTGAGGGTGGCAGTTGTAGAGGTAACAAAAACCATGGGCAACAGGCTAAGGTGATGTTTCCCAAGACAGTAAATGAATGGTGTTTCAAACAGAGTAATTATACTCATTTGTTTGGAGGGTTTGATGAGAAGGTGTGTGCTAACACGCGCTCTGCATAAATTAGCAATTTACCACATCAATCAAAATTTGCTCAGAATTAAGTACTATTTTAACAGTTCTCTTAAAATTTTCTTTAAAAAGTTTAATTTGAGAAGTGAGTATTCATTTTATTTTGATAGAACTTGTAGGTTATTTATGTTGTTGTTAGTTATTTATGGAAAATATTAAATTACCAGAATAATGTGGACTGTATATTTAATGTGTGCATTCAGCATACACAATAATAATAATAAAACTATGTTATAGAACCTGAAAGGGAATTTTTTCTGCTTTTCCCACATGACAATATACATGTGTATGTTGACATTGACCATGTTATTCAACACTCACACCCTGAATTATTTTAATATAGATCTGAGAGCAAGGTAATGAAGGTTTAACGTCTTAGCAATGAAGATTACAATAAAATAACATCTCTGCAATGAGGTAACCCAAGCAAAAAAGTTAAATTAATTGTACTTGAAATGTATTTATTTAATATACTTCTAATACATTATTTTGGTATGTATATTTTGAAAGTATATTCATACTTGTGGTTAAACATAAGTGTACCAGAAGTATAATACTGGAGTATAATTAAAATATACCTTTTTATATGGGAGGACATGCATTTTAATTTGAGACTTCACTGTCACTATCAGACTATCCTTCCAGTATGTTTGTCAATCAAATTTTAAATTGACCTAGGCCCATTTTTTTTTTTTTTGGCCCACCCAAACTGCAAATCCTGGCTACGTCCCTGAGTCCAAATATTAACGTAATTTAATACAGATTTTGGGGTAGAAGTCTAAGTTCCCGACCCCAGACAACACATGACTGCTGTTAACGGGTTTGGGCCCCATCTCAACCGACTGTCTGTGCCCCTCCTCTCTGCCTCCAACAGCATACTTGGCTTGACAGCCTCTGCTTCCTACTGTCCTGTCTGATCTGCATAGGAAGGACCTGTAGATAAGCTTGTACCAGTGAATTTGGCATTGTGTATGCAGTGAGAGGCAATTTAGTAACACATCAACATTACAGTGATAAGTGATCTTGATGAATATGAGGTATTGGTTACAAAGCGGATGACGTGATAAACCTCATCAATTCTATCCAGCAAATTTTTTCAAAGTCAAATGATAGCAGTTTTCCTGGTCAGCGCGCTTCATAGAATAGGGTGGATAACCCAAAGAAAACCACAATGCTCTTCTCCATTCTGCTACACCTTCCACACACTTGCGAAGCATATGTGCAACCCATAAAGAAAATACCGGACTACAAATCCACCAAACTCACGTACGGCAAAAATGCATCTAGTGAAAATCTGGCCTTTTACCACTGTATATATACTCCCATCGTTTACTCTGAATATCTGCATCCTGTATTTTTTTATTTATTTTTACTTTTTTTTTTTTTATTTAACCTGTATTTAAACCAGGTGGGCATGTTGAGAACAGTATCTCATTTAAAATGGTGACCTGGCCAAGATAAAAGCTCTAAGGGGCAAAAGACATAGTTACACATGAAATTACACAACAATAAAATTAAAGTGAAAAAAAAAACTGGAATACAGGATGCAGCTTTTCAGAATAAACAATGAAAGGATATGAACAGGTAGTGCAAATAATGTATCAATTTGAGTAGATTGATTGGTTTGTAAAGTGGCATGGCAGTATATTTTACAATCAGCGCAAAATAGGTTCTGAGCTAGAGTACATAAAATGAGAATTTGAGAAACTGTTTTCAACATGCCCACCTGGTAAAATAAAGGGAAAATTGAAAAAATGACTATTTAGCCCCAGAAGAGCCATCATTATTCATGGCATGTATTCATCAAGATGCTGGAAACATTCCTTAAAGATTTTAGCACCATGCTTTCTCAATAGCATAATTCAGTCCCTGCAGATTTTTTATACACATTCATGCTGCAAACTTCCTGTGAAATCATTAAGTCACGTGTGACAATTTGGAATCTTTATTAGAGGGATATAAAAAATATATACAAACTAAGAGAAGCGGTCAATCTAGTCCACCCTAAACTGGACAGAACTAATATTATAGACACGTTGGCTGACACCTTCACAGAAAGGTGACTAACAACATTACTGAAACAGGAACTTCGCCGTAAATCATGGAATACAGTGTACAAATGAGTGTGTTATTGGAGACCATTTTTACACATTATAATGTTGAAATTCATTGATTTATACCAAGAAAATCGACTGTGACCTAGGTCTATTTTTTACCGACGTGCCCTATATTTCACCATAAAACACAACTAGAAATATAAACTATACATGCTACAGTAGAAAACAACATTCACAATTAACAATAAAAAGTTTAGAATATTTTGTCATATATTTAAAATGGCTTATTTGTAGCAAAACATAATTCTTAAGGTTGCTCTGCTAAAGGTGATGTAGTTGGAAAAATGTATATTTTTTGTCCTTATGTATTAACCGATCTCTTTATATTCAGTACATATATGTCTATAAATATATCCCCTATGGGTACATTCCAGTAGGAGAGTTTCGGAATAAGAATGCGGCCTGCCGTATTAAATTAATTTATACTTTTATTCATTGTCTCCTGGGAATAAAATCAAAACCTTGTCAATTTCAGTTCCACCAAAGGTCGTATGTGGACCAATGTGGACCAGCAACAGTACCATTTTCAATGTGGACCAGCAACAGTACCATTTTCAATGTGGACCAGCAACAGTACCATTTTCAATGTGGACCAGCAACAGTAACATTTTCAATGTGGACCAACAACAGTACCATTTTCAATGTGGACCAACAACAGTACCATTTTCAATGTGGACCAACAACAGTACCATTTTCAATGTGGACCAACAACAGTACCATTTTCAAGAGACCAATCTATGCCTTTAATTAAATGAGTGATGGGATTATTATGGCAACCAAAAGTCTGACCTGCAACTATATGATGACTTAACAAAAGTCATAACATTTTAACTGTAGTCATCTCAAGTTCCTGTAGTTGTCTCTCACAAACTTGCTGCCATGCATCCGATGTGTCAACAATTCATAGAGTGCTTATGTTTGACTCATAACAATGTGACTAAATAGACAGACAGCAACCAGCTTTTCAATGAATAATGCACAACAAAATGTGATTTGAGCCCACTCACTAAACAGATCATGGTCACACAATGTATGATCAATCAGTTTCATGAGTGATCTGGGATCTTAGACATATTTTGACATTAATAAAATCTCTGAAAAAACTGTTGAGGAAAGAAATTCTATATGAGCATCTTAAATAAAGTTTAAACAGTTTAGAATGGTATAACTAGATCAGAGTGTTAGGTCGCTTTCACACCTGCCTAGTTTGGTCCGTTTAAAACGAACCCTTGAGCGTTTGGTAGGATAGTCCGGTTCGTTTTGGCTGGTGTAAAAGCTCATCCGAACTCTGGTCCGCTTCAAAACGGGGGTCTCGGGCCGCTTCCAAGTGAACTAGAGTTCGGTTCAATTTAGGTGTGAACGCGATCCGACCTAAATACAGGAAGCAAACCAAAAAACAGTGTATTTTATAACATTTCCTCTGGAGATCATTTTTTCTGGTGTAGCATACTGTGGAACCTTGTGGTGTTTTTGTGTATGGTAACAGTTCTCAGCCTAGAATCAGGATAACATTTTTAAATCAAGCCTATTTTGTGTCAAATGAATTTAATTCTACAGTAGTCTGGTAATAACCAGGATAATGTAGAGTTAGTGGTTCATGGTTTTGCCTCGGGTTTAATTCGAAATGACCTGTTTTTTTTCGAAGTCTGTTCCCCGTAAGATAGTGTTTCCTCCTGTTCAAATGATTAGCACTCTCCGTAGTTAGGAATTGGTTTAGGGAGGAGAAATAATTGTCTCATTCGAATTATGAAATGCTCCACAACTCCACGCCTTGTATTACAATATTTGATTGATGGAAACACCAAAGCAAAACCAAAAACCCCGAGATTACATACATTTGGTGTTGTTCCATTTTTTCTGAGACCAGGAAGTAACGTCAAGTTTGTCTTGGAACTTTTCAAAGTAATTCCATTGCTAGGCAACGGCCTGGCCATGTGACATGTGTTGACAGTGTTTGGTGCGTTTGACAAAGTGCAGTGTGAAAGCAAACCGAACCAAATGAAAAATGAAACAATGTTGCAACTTCACCCCCAAATTGCACAGAGTCCACCGAACTATAGGTGTGAAAACGACCTTATACACCTAAGATTTTTGAGGCCTGTTAGAACATTCTGAGGCCTGTTAGGTAATCTGAGTGTAGACGGGGGCTTTTCCTGTCTAGGAGGGAGAGATTCAAGGCTGCTCAATGACTTTGCAGGAGGGCTCTCTGTGGGTCTTGTTATTGTAGAGATGACCATGGGGTTTTTCACTCAGAGGGAGGGGCAGCTGGGTCACTGTTCAACAGTTGACCGTGACAGGGAGGCCATCAACGACTGTTCTCTTCCTTATAAACATCAGAATAAACTTATGACTTATGGCTTATAACTATTATCTATTATATATTAGACTGTAATAACATCACATATCTAACACATGTTTGATGCCATTCAGACTAACAGGACAGGGCACACAGATAAGGGTTAATGAATGAATTTGGGAACAACATTTAGCTGCTAAGACTCTAGAAGATGACGTATTTTAAGGAGACCTACTGATCTGAGTCAGTCACGGGTCTGAACAGATAAGGGTTTTTGAAAAAGGTGTTAGATGTGTCATGAACGGGCCCCAAGGCTTTATAAGTTAGCTCAAATTGTTACTTGGGACATTCTCTGAAACATGTTGTAACTGTCAAGGTGGGGGAAGAGAATGAAGCAGACCCCGGATATTCGTTCTACCTTTTATTTAATGATATGGTAGATTTAGATGGAAGATGCCAAACTGGCTAAGGCTTAATAGTGGGCAACAGTGACACCCAAAATAAAATACACACCGTAAAGACAGAAATCACAAATGAAAGCTGTCTATGTACTCTATACATATAATACTCGTCTTCACAGGATGGCCAATGTATCCAACTGTCTACCTAGTTGGTAATCCTAAGAGCAATATAAATGGCAACATAACAGCGTCATGCAGTTTTTACAATAACGCACACACAGCGTGTACTAGACAGAAACCACAAGGAGTAAGCAATCAAGGAAATGTGAAGCCAGTGTGATTGAGTTAATGAGTGATACATGACAGCTGTGTGTGTGTACATAAATGGACCGGGGGATTTCTAAATGAATATGTGACCGGGGGATTCCTAAATGAATATGTGACCGTAATGTCCAGAAAGTCCAGCAGGAGGCGACAGGGTCCCTATAGCCTGACCCTAGCACAGAGTATTTCTAGGGGAAGTCATTACACATGTATTTGTTACCTCGTTACTGTGATCCCTGTTCCAGGACAAAAAGTACTTTATTAAACATTCTACGATCAAACTGCTACCTGACGGCAAGAAATCATTATATCAACCAAGAACATTTCCTGCAATGTAATACTAATTTACAAAACACAATGTAGTAGATGATAAGACTTAAACAGTCATTTGCATATGATAACAAAATGACAATCACTTTCTGGCTCCAAATTGACAATGCTAAAAAACAAATAAAAGTAGCCATAAGTGAGAGAACGTAGTGTGTGCTGGTTTGTGTGTCTGTTTGTACATTTGAGTGTGTACATTAGTGTAACCACGTTGCAGAGCCGGCCGATTTCTTTTTCACACTGCTCATCCAACATGTGAGACTTTGGAAAGCTCATGCATGGGATGATTACACTAACCAACTATACTTCCACAATTGAACATCCAGGTGCCCTATCTGCACACAAGGAGTCAATGGAGAGCAACATTTTAAAACCTAAATAAACATGCTTCAATGCAATGAAAAAGCAATTTGGACGATCTGAGTGGAAATTCCACGATAATCTGGCCACAAAAATATTATTTGACCTAAGAATCAACATTTTGCAATGAAAATCTTTCTCCATTCTGGAATTCCCTTGAAAGGGGATTATTACTTCAAGGTTTTAGTGTGAGTGCCGTAACGAATTTAAATTCTATCAGCGCTTCATGCTAACTGACTAGCCATTTCACATCTGTTACACTCATCCGTTTTGGTCTTCTCCTTCTCTAGTGCAACACGACCATCTGGGCAGAGCCAAAGTGATTGATGCTGTAACCCGGGTCAATGTAACAAGTCTCATTCTGACCACACTACCCAAGGCTGAAACTGGCAATCTTCTGTACACATTGAAAACTGTCCCGATTAAACATTGTTTTCATCACCCCACAAAAGCTACACCCTTTGCGAGGCAAAAAAAACTACTAATTGTAGGTCTCAGAACAGTAACATAACCGACTGGGTTATGCATAAATGTAGTTACACTATGTCATATCATAAATATAAGTAGAACACTATGGGTGGTTTGGGATAGTGCAATGGGGTGGTGGGGTAGGGTAGTGCAACTGTCAGGGGGGGATGAAGGGTTGGTGCTTTGGGAGACCACAACGTTGATGGCCACCTGCTTGTTGTCCCTGTCAAAGTGGCCATGGACGAGGTCAGATCATCAGGCACAGGCAGTCGTTCTTAGTGGTTTCAAGAGATACAGCATTCAACATGTACTAAAGATATTTAACTGCAAATGTTTTCATAGAACAGTTTGTAGGCATAATAGCTAACTGCATTAATTACCAAGCCAAACGGTGCTGTCAGTACTACAGCTGTCAGAGTTAGCTTCGATGCTAACTGCATTAATAACCAAGCCAAACGGTGCTGTCACTACTACAGCTGTCAGAGTTAGCTTCGATTCTAACTGCATTAATAACCAAGCCAAACGGTGCTGTCAGTACTACAGCTGTCAGAGTTAGCTTCGATGCTAACTGCATTAATAACCAAGCCAAACGGTGCTGTCAGTACTATAGCTGTCAGAGTTAGTATGAAGTTGAAGCTAACTCTGACAGCTGTAGTAGTGACAGCACCGTTTGGCTTGGTTATTATTACTACAGCTGTCACAGGTCTGTTTGGCAGAGTTCACTTCGACTTCATACTAACTCTGACAGCTGTAGTAGTGACAGCACTGTTTGGCTTGGTTATTAATACAGTTTATTCTAACATAATGTAAATGTCTGAGGTGTATTTAACATTTTAGCTGCCAATGATCCGCTGCTCTCTGTCTCTGGTCCTGCGCTGTGCTCACTCAGTGTGCTGTGTGAGAGGGGGAGTGGCCAGCGGCTAGATTGGCGAAAGACAATTTGTGCTTCTTTTACTATATATATTTACCAATATCTTTTGCATTTCTAATCCAAACAATGTCAAACTTGGCACTGCACTTACTCATCCCTGTAGCAAGACACCGGTCAAGTTTGAAATCAATCAGACTAACGGTTCGAGAGATATGCGCATAACACACAGACAGACAGACATTCCTGCAATTTATAGACAGATAATTACAAAGTGGGGCGGGCCTCCAAATGTAAATCCACAGCCATATAAGGAGACTATAAAGAGCTGTGCATATGACTTATAAGAGAGAGTGTAATGGGACATTGGTAGTTCCAGTTTATCCATTGAGCCAGTGGCTATACAGTATAGGATACTGCAGGCCAAATTTGAAATTAGAGTCCACCAGACTCCCCGGGAATTGGGTGGAAGTGTCTGAGAACTATATTACCCTCCAACTGACTAGCAAGTTAACATCCTTTACACTTGCTTTTTTATGTTGTTATTGTGTAATGAGTTCAGAATATCCCTGTTGATGATGTCTCACCTCTTTCTGGGCTCTGGGCAACCAATTAGTATAGCTTCTGTGGGACCCAGAAAATACAAAACAAACAAAAAATATATAAAGAAACACATATTAAAGACAATACATTTATTGTATAATAATAGTATATAACCTTGACCCCATTCTTGTCAGCTTTCCCAATGGTCAACACAGCAGAACGTCAGAGCGTCATTGAATGTGACTCTTTAGTTTCCAACCAAGGGGGTAAGCCAGCACCTGGAAATTGAAGCTCTTAATAAATGTACATCTGAAGCGTTTAAAGACTATTTGTCCATTGTTTATTTCTAAACACTACAATGTATAAAACGTTCTATTACCTTGTATCTCACGTTATGGCCCCGTTGCAGCCATTTTTGTAAAAATGGGCTAACGATTGTGTGACTTTGTGTCGCACAGTAGAAAAATTACTGTATAGTCCAGGAGAAGCTCGCAGGCAATCAGGGGATGTGGAGGCATACAGTCAAGGGAGAAGCCCATGAGAGTCCATGAAAAAAATTAGAACAAAATATTTGCTCCTGCTCCTACGCTCATGGACATCTCCTACTCAAGCTCTCAGTCTCTGCAAGAGGTAAGATTCGGAATGATTCAGATTTCTCTTAGCACAGACAGGTTGCTCACATCACATCTACGTTGTCAAGCTCAGTTTGAGGCTGTGTTGGTAAGCAATTTAAGAAATCCTGTATATTAGTTAAGACAGGTTGAGCACAGGTAGATTATTAGGGTTAGGAACAGGAGAGAGTGAGGTTTCTGTCTTCAAACGCAGGGCCTGTTGTCTCTCTTGCACTATGGCCTTAGTCTAGGAGCCAGGGCTCCCCTATAGGTGGTAGGAAGAGAGGAGCAGTCAAGGCCCTTTAGATAAGGACCCAGGAGCTAGCAAGGAGGTTTGAGTGCACTTGGTAATATGGGATCATGTATGTTCAGACAATCAAGGTTAGGACAGTAAGAGATAGTGATAGAAGTTAAGGTGACTGGCACATGTTCTCACATGAGACAAGTCACGAGTTGAGTAGAACCTTCTAGAAGGTATGTGTGAACAACAATGCAAAGGCTATATAACCCAGATCCATATAAGCATTCGGGGCATTTCTTCACACCACGTCTTGATTTCCTTGTTATGAGATGACCCTGTTTCCGTAATGAGAAGTACTTAATTAAAGCATTCTATTATCAACTGCAACCTGACTCCTGAACCATCATTTCAACAAAGATCTTACCAGCCTGATATTCACCATCTAACAGTTGGCGCCCGAAAGTTTACACTCAATATTTTCGTTAACTTGACTTTGACTTCCCTGGAGACCAACACATTGTCTGCTGTTTTGAGGAACGAGCTGAAGGCTGCTCTCTTGGGAGGAATCCGAGAGAAAGAACTACACTAAAGAGAGACATTGTTTGGAGACCTGCTATCATACAGCTGTGTGACAAACAGATTGACTGCCATTGTTTTTCGGAGGCCAAAACTGAAGAAGACGAACTACACCAATCTGTCTGAGTTGTGGACCTGATTGACATCAGGACAAGTTCCGGGTTCTTTACAAGGTAGCTGTCCAGGCCCGACTGAGAAACCAAGGAAGGTGCCAGGTCAAAAGGTGAGCCAAATGCATACCATTCTTGGCACAGTAACAATGTCGATGGCAGAGAGTAGAAGTCATTTTAATAGAAATGACGAGGAGAACCCTGTATATATGTAAATCATCTAAAGATGTTAACAGGGGGAGTAAGACTGGAGTCGGGGGAATGTGAATTGATTTTAGAATGTGATAAATGCCTGGAAGAAGCCACATAGATAGAGAGCGGCTTCTTCTATTTTGTTATTTTTCATATATGTGGTAAGACGTTACACTCTGTCTTACATTGCAATGTCAAATGTTTAAACACAATAGGTGTACGTTGATGACACATTGTATCTGTTTAATTAGAACTGGAGATTGGCAACTCAAACAACTGGGATTACCTAAAAACTGTCGTGTTGGATAAGTTTTTTCAACACCCGAGGGTAGTGACAGGCAACACATGTAGTGTCTTTTAACCCATTAGGCATAAAGAGTGAGCCCCTCAACGGCGCGTCTGCTGTCTGCCAACGCGTTGCAAAGCAGGTAGACAGCAGCCGCTGACGGCGGCCGCTCGCAAAATAATCTCTTCTGGTCCTTAAGGCTGGATGAATATCTAAGATGCCTTTTCACAAATATGATTGCTGAATTTAAAAAAAAAAGATGGATTGCTTAATTTAAAATCTATTGGCAGAAGAAAAAAATGATTGTCCACCGAATGTCCATTCTAAAACTCTTTACGTCACTGTAACATTGTAGTCTAAACACAGCAGCTACTACTGAAGCTACTTTCTCCACCTAGATATTGAACAATGTGAATTATGATTAATTTGTTAGTTTTCATTCATATAATAATCAACAAAAGTGGATTGACATAATAATATATTGCTAGATATGAGAGCAGTTCCCTGCATTTTACACATGTTTTGGAACAGTTTAAACATACATGCAGGTGAAGATCCAGATGGCAAGTGGACAGGGCCCTTGGTAACGACAAATAACATACTGTTAGACTTACTGTTTGAGGATGGGTCCCACTTGGAGTTTTTCTTCCAATCTTTCCAAATGGCCTCATTGAAGCCATGATGTTCTTCTGTTGGCAAATTTCATGCCAACGCCATTTTAAGTTATTATTGGTGTAATCTACAACAACATTTTGGCATGATATCGCAAACTCTTTTAAATATCCTCGGTAGGTAAAAATGTGATTATCTACTCCATAGATATATATCAATTATCTACGCGCTACTTTGTTTGAACCTAGTGTCACCTTTAATGATGTTCTGACGTTTTGTTGTGTTGACCAATGTGAAAGGCGACAAGAATGGGTCAAAAATTCATCAAAAATATATGTTTTGCCAGCAAAGGTTTTTGTTTTGCAAGCAAAACGTTCTTACTTGCAAGCAAATCTTTTCTACTTACAAGCAAAACGTTTTTTTTAACAAAGTTTTTTGTTGTTGTTGCTTTTAATATAAAACATTTGATTGCAATACTACTTTTTTCATTTATATAATATTTGAGTAAGACATGTGTTTTGCTTTTGAAAAAAAATGGTTTTGTTTGCAAAGCAAAAAGTTTGATTGCGATATAAAGACACAAATGTAGCTCCCTATTATGATAATGCATTATCTGTTCATTATCACATTACTTCATATCCACATATTTTTGCTATACATATTTGCATTGCAGCTTTAATGAGATAAACATAAAAAGATGACAAACTTCAATATGAACATTTTCTAATTGTATTTTTGGTGAAATGGTGTCCAGTCCAAATAACACATTTGGGATGCATTAACTAATGTGGATTGAAATGCATCTGTATGGAAAGCCATTTTAGTCAATATTAAATAAATAGATATGGCTATGAAATAAGTCCTGAAATAAATAAATGACACAATAAATATATAAATATTTAAATATAAATATATAAATGCAGTCCAATAAAATAAATGATTATTTTTTATTTCACAATGGTGTTTTTCAAAGTAAACCTTTTATTTATTTCAGGGGACTTTTATTTCATAATTCCACATTTATTTCAAGGCACTCTTATTTCATAATGACACATTTCATAATATCCATTTGTTATATTCAAATGAATGGGGCGTAGTTATCTCACAGATTCATACCAATTGAACAGCACTGTTACATTCCCCATTTCAATTGCATAAATGTGTGTGCTTACCCTGGTTTTTGGGGTGCGCTCTGTGCTGTCTTTCTGTACTGTTCTGTGTGTGTTTGTTCCCTTCAGTTTGTATATTCCCACAGGTGGTGCAGATTAGTCCAATCACCACTTATCAATGGCTCCTCCCTTCCATAATCCGGATCACCTGGTTTCAGTTATCAACAGCAATCCCATCATGCACTTCCCCAGCATATATTGTGCCATTTTTGTGTTTTCTGGGTAGGTCTGGTTAGGCTGCCTAGGTGTGAGCTCTGGCTACTGGTCTGTATATTGTTGTTTGATTGAGAGCTCTGTTGGTTAGTAGTGTATGATAGGTCTATTGTGTGTGTGTAGAATTCTTGTGCTTGTTCTGTTTAGTGGTAGTATTTTTACCATTGATATGAACTATTATTATTATTATTATTATTGTTGTTAGTGTCATTACATTAATTATTATTCTCCTTTTTTCCCAGGGGGAAAGGGAACACTTGGGGAGTGTTAGGCAAGCCGCCCAAGCGGCTTACACTACCCGTAGGGTAATTCCAATGTCTAAAAACACCAGGCTAGATCTGAGCGGTCCACCCCCCTGTATTTTGGTTAGGGCCCCTTGCTCGTGTGCCAGCTTAGTTTATGTGTTATGTTAGGAAGTTATGATAGGTTAGGGGTGGGAATTATACATTTGTTTTCTTTGCTTTGGATCCATTCAGCCCTTTCTCCCATATTATTATTTGCTTACCGTGGCGAAATAAAGCCTTTGTTATATAATGGTATACTCCTGTGTCTGTTTCATATTTCACCCTGAAATAAATACAAGGTTTCCTTTGAAAAACATCATTGTGAGAAAAAAAACATGTATTTATTTTAGTGGACTGCATTGGTTCTATTTATATTTTATATTTTATTATTTATTTATATATTTATTGTTTCATTTATTTATTTCAGGAGTTAATTCATAGCCGTATTTATTTATTTAATATTGACTGATATGGCTTTCCATACATCTGTGTCAGTTGATATTGTGTAATTTGTAGAAAATTACTAGGCACGATTAATATACCTGCATTAAAAGAAATGAAATTATAGTAAAAAATTCATATGTTCTGGTTGATATTGATGATTGTTTGTTTTAACATGATCGTCGTAAGGAATTGATCGTTTAACCAACTTTTTATTTATCCGGAGTCGGCTGTGGGTGGGACTGTTAAGGTCTATATCTGCCGGCTCCAGGTCTGCAGCCTCCCCCTACTCGTTGACTTGCGAGCTGGAAACAACAAATTCTGGTCAGGCCAATCACAACGTGTATAGAGTCAGTGGGTGGGCTTAACGTATTTACGGAAAACAAAGAAATGGTTGCTGCTGTATAGACCTCAATGTAGATTCGACTGATGCAGTATAATGCTAACCAACCAATGGGCAGACGTTTTCCCCCTAAGACACAGCCCCTTCTCATTTGCATAATGAGGCAGAAATGCATACAGAAATGTAAATATGACAGGTAGAAATAAATAGCGCTGAAGAAATAAATAGGGTAAAAAATACAAAGGAAGAATAAAACAGACAAAAATATTATAATATACACATAAATATATACATTTAAAAAATAAGTCATAAATAAATAAAGTTGAAAATTATAAAGGACAGTAAATAAATAAGGTAATAATTACAAAGGTGAATAAAAAAATGAGCTAATTAAAAGAGATATATACATTAATGTCTCATTGTATAATTTCATTACTGAATAGATTTATTCATTTACTGTATTTATTGTGCAGTTAATTGTATGCTTATTTATTAATGAGTACTTATTTATTTATATGTTTATTTCTTATTTTGTCAGACTTGGTCCTCCATAGCTGCTGCTGGCTAGGCCTGGCAAACTCGATTCATTATAAGGATTCGGGTTATTCTGAGTCACTCACTTAACTGACCCGAGTCACTTGAGTCACTTGAGTCACTTGAGTCATTATTGCCAAATCTCCAAGGAAACTCAGTTGTAGCCCATTCTCTCTAACCACTAACGTAGTAGGAAGTTATGTGGATTCACACGGTGCAGACGCACTATTCCAGAGTTTAGTAACAAAACATTTTTTTTTAAAAGGCACATGAAAAAAGAAACACAACACTTAGCCAGGCATAGGCAATGTCATTAATAGAGGAAGAAACTGTAACATGTGCAAATTACTATAACAATAATACAACAAAAATAAATATACAAATTAAAATATATTAAATACAAAAACAACAATCAAATGGAACAAACATAAATATAACAATAAAATATATTAAATACAAAAACAACAATCAAATGGAACAAACATGCAAAATGTGCAAATAATAAATGCTAAGAAAAAACGACATAAATATTAACATTATAATAGTGCTTTTGTTGTGGATTTGCTTTACCCTGACGCGAAGGGAAGAGGCTTCACTCGATCGTTTGATACAGATCCACTCATGACAACGTAGCCGGCTGATTCGCGCGATTGACTGACTCACGCAATAACTCACAAGTCCTCCTCAACTTGAGAGTCCTCCGCAACTCACGAGTCCTTCGCAACTCACGAGTCCTTCGCAACTCATGAGTCCTCGGCAACTCGTGAGTCCTCCACAACTCATGAGTCCTCAAAAACTCACGAGTCCCATGGTCTGCAATGCGTGCTGAGCTTGCAATGTTTCAGAATGGCTGCTCAACCCAATTGCATTTTAATAAACTACATTTATACACCAAACCTACAGTAATCCTAGCTAGGCTACGTGCAGAACAGTGTATATTATTTTAAACAAGGTAGCCGGCTGATTCATGCGATTGACTGACTCACGCAAGAACTCATGTGTGATCGACAACTCACGAGTCCTCCACAACTCATGAGTGATCGACAACTCATGAGTCCTCGACAACTCATGAGTCCTCCACAACTCATGAGTCCTCCACAACTCACGAGTCCTCGACAACTCATGAGTCCCATGGTCTGCAATTCTGCAATGTTTCCGGCTGAGTCTGCAGATGGGAAAGTTCCTATAACCTTTTTCGGACTGTCGCTCTGCTCACTCGGTTGCTTAAGTTGACTTGTAGAGTTGTGTTTGCCTATGAAATTGTAAGTTATAAAGCTTTTGGCAGCTAAGATGGCTAGGACTAGTAGTAACTAATGTTACAAGAGTTTTGTTTGTGGCCCTTTTATCATTTTAGATCGAATTTTATTAGGACTCATCTGATCTGGGTTAATGATACTAAAGACTTGCGACTCATTAGTTATTTTAAAGACTGGTGAAAGAGACGGGTGAAAGATCCGAGTGAGTCACGACTCACACAGGTATACTGCTGGCGAACAGCGGTCTTTCGATTCGGCTGTGGCCGCGACTCTAGTAGCAGACTGGGAGTTCATATTTTCTTTGACAAAATAACAAAGAACGGCAATGAAGTCATTCTTACAAAAGGAAGATGTGTTCGGAGTTTTGCCGACCGGACACTTCATTGCTCTGGTTGGTTGTAGCGCTATCCTATTGCGTGCAGAGGGAATTTGAAAGACAACCGTTTATCCCGCCCCTCGGATTGAGCACAGCCGATGGTGAGTTCCCAGACCCAACATCCTGATGTGGGTCTCGCTTGCCAGGCTTAATAATGTAGGCTGCATTTATATTTGATACTACTCTTATTCTGAAGGAGTCCAAAACACGTGACCCGGTAGTATTTTATCACCTGCTGGTCCACAAAGCAGGCTGTCATAACACTACTGAGTTAGTCAGAGACACTAAATTATTAACACGCATAGCTATACTGTATATCGTTTGCTACTTATCTGTTATGTACGCTACTTCTTACTAGATCTTTCAAAACAAAAGGAATACGTTAATACTCTCCAAGACTTCCCATTGAAAGTAAGTACGTATTCAATTGAAAACATATGTAGCTAGCTAACTTATAAATCTTAGCTAAGCAAGCTAGTATGTTTATCCTTAGTTAAATACTCCCAGATTCTACACTGTGAAAAATGATATTTGAATTTGATCAGATTGGCTTATTGAAATGTTTGTATTTGTCTCAGCGTCAAGTGATGGTAGACTGCTAAACTTACACAGTCACAGGAGTGATGAGTGGCTGATGGTGGTCATTGTTTGTGAGTGCTATACAGTACAGAAATAGTATTTCGAGTACACTTTGTGGTGGCTTTGTGTTAGTTGGACTCAATTGAAGTCTACAGTGGTAGTTCACCATTTTGCTCTTTAGTGTTGTAGGCTAGTTAACAGCAGCTAAAACAGCAACAAACTATACACACCACTCCTGGTTCTGTAAAGGCTGAGGCATGCCTGGATCTATAGGAATGGAAATCGGAAATCAACGGACCGAACTATACATCCAGGCAAGTTTAAGCATGTTTTAATTTGATGCCGTTGAGATTTGCTTTAGGTTTACTTTCTTTACAAACATCGTAGTCAAATGGCACTCTACAAAAGGATTTGTGAAGTTGAACCCTTCCCAGGGACGTATAATTGAAGGAAAAGGCACTGTATTGATGAAACATTTTTGCTTCCTTGGCCTGGGTGGCAGTGGAACCCTCCTACTAGGGTATGCACTCTTCAGTCCTGTCATGGGAGCTGAGTCATAGGCTCACTCGTGTTGCCTCATGCCGTCCCATGGAGGGTGAGTCAGCCCAGTTAAATCAAACTGAACAATGTGAGTGAGATTAGTCAGTGACGACATCTTCACAACCACTAGGGTATGTAAAAAGGGAAAACAATTATTTGCACTCCGTTGGTGTCCCTGGTTGTCTGATACTTGGCTGATGTACTAACATAAATCTATCTCTCAGACCATTTGTCACATCGAAGGTATAGTATATTCCCACGCCACTGTATTTACCAAACTTCTACCTCCATATGCTGACATTTGTTGCACTGACTGTAGAAATTACTAATTTGTATAATTCAGAAAAAACACACTGTGTTGTTGTTTTTATTCTATTTTCTCTACTTCTTGTTGTGTAATTCATGTGTAACTGTATGTTTTCTTCACCTCGGCGCTTTTATCTCTGCCAGGTTGCCGTTTCAAATTAAAAACTGTTCTCAACGGGCTCACCTGGTTAAATTAAGGTTAAATAAATAAATAAAATAAGTGGGTGAAGCTATTTTCTTCCTGAAGCCAGACCCTATGGAGGGGGTGAGTTCTCTTCAGGCTGTGCCAAGTGAAGAAGACTACATGATTTTTTTTATGTCCACCTCAATATTTGATCACATTCAGGTGATACTTTCCGGTCACTAAATACATATGGTGTGTGTCTAGAACCTTTAAGCAGTCTTCCATCTACACTTGGGTACTTTTCAACTTACTACTGGAACCTGCCCATTGTTTTCTTTGCTCAGGGCAAAGCATGGTCAAGGCATTCATCCCAGTCTGCTGTCGTCATCCATGGCTAAGCACACAGAGACAGGGAGACGCATAATACTTACTGAATTGCATTTGCATAAGTATCTTTTCTTCAAATTATTGCAGCCTCTAAATGTCATCCTCTAATGGAGGACAGAAACAAAAGTGCTCCAGTCACATAACTTGTGGAAGAAAAGTACTGGATGTTTTCTTTAACTCGGCTTTTACATTGATTTTTCCATTTTGTGATTCTTTTATTTGTTCGGCAGATGTCTCCTGTGCAGCATAGCCTGCAGAAGGATGATTAAGAATCAGGAAGAAGATGTAAGTTAATTCTGTCTTTCCATGACCCTTTTTAAAACAACATTTTACAGTACTAGTGGAGAAAAAGCCGTCTGTGACTTGGAGACACCTATGTTGTTTTACTTCCATATAGTTTCGCTCAAGCTGTTCATTCGCCAGTGAAGCCAAATCCAAGCCGTTAGGTTAGTGAAAACTATTTTGTTTTGTTTCTGCAGGTGTTTGTCGCAGTGCGGGTCCAAGACCCTCGAATTCAAAATGAAGGCTCTTGGAACTCGTATGTGGACTTCAAGATATTTCTTCACGTGAGTACCCACAATAAGCAGAGGTTAACAATTTCAATGCAGCAGTTGTCTCCATCAGTGTATAAAGTCCTTAGGCTCATTTAGAACAGAAGAAAACATGTCTTTAAAGGGGCTATATTAAAACACTTCCCATTTTGTCTTTGAAAAGTCATGAACAAACTGTGTCTAACACCGTCAGCAAATATGCCTGGAGGATTTCACTAAAGTGGCTGTCCTGTTGTTTGGAATGCTGTATGTCAGCACTAAAGAAATATACCCTGCTTTGAGACAAGCAGTGATTTTGTTGGTATTTATTCTAAAATGATCATGTGCCTTTTGTTCAACTCTGCTGTTGATGTTTTTGTCTCCATGGTTTTTTAAGAGGAAGAGCCAAACCAACATAACACTATTTTGATCTAGCTATATTGGAGGCTTTCATACTAGAAGGCTATGTTCAAATGGAGTGACAATAAAGTAGGATTTGTTTCTTCTGTTAAGTGTCTCATAGTTAATCCTTTCAATCACTGTCCCACCTTCTTGATATTAGCAGGTAAATGTGATCGCCTTGTCAGAACAGATTAATGTAAAATGCTTGATTGGGTTATTGGAAGGAATACAATAGGTGTTTGTCTCACTGTATCATCTTAAAATCACTGGGGAATTGTATTAGTCTTAAGTATAACTTTTTTGCTCTACGCCACTAGTTCAAACAGTTACACAATCAGTTCAACTACACTTTTGCTCATTCAGTAGTTGGTCAGATGCTCTTTTAATTTCCACATGTGATGAGAGACGATTTTAAAACTGGAAAAAAAAACTTTTTTTTAATACATGTTTCCACATTGACTTTGTGCCAAATCTCCTTTTGCACATTCTTGCTACTGTAGATTCAGGATTTGTCCAAGGCACTGGATTACGTGTTGGATTAAGTATTAATTAGTGTTCAAAAGGGAAGTATTATAGTATGTTTTCTTTGAAATATTAACCTTTCTAAAGGGCTTTCCCTAATTCAGTTACATTCAAAATATATATTTTTATTTTGTACAAACACAATAACTGTACTACATGGGACATATACATATATGTATAGTGCTTCTTAAGAGCACAAAGTTGTTTCAAGGCTGTTGTACTTTTGTGAATCCTTTAGAATATTCTGTATTTCTGAATAAATGACCTAAAACCTCATCTTATTTTTACACAAGCAGGCCTAAAAGTAGATAAAGAGAACAGATGAGACAAAAATATTATAATTGGTCATTTATTTATTGAGGACAATTATCTATTATTACTTATCTGTGAGTGGCAAAAGTATGTGAACCTCTAGGATAAGCAGTTAATGTGAAGATGAAAAGAGTCAGGTGTTCTCAATCAATGGGATGACCATCAGGTGTGTGTGGGCACCCTGTTTTATTTAATGAACAGTGATCTACCAAAGTCTGATCTTCACAACACATGTTTGTGGAAGTGTATGGCACAGACAAAGGAAAGTTTTGAGGATCTCAAGAGAAAAGTTTTTGATGCTCATCAGGTGGGAGAATTATACAGATCCAACGATTATAGACTCCAATCCACACTCAGAAAGATTTTGCACAAATGGAGACAGTAGAAGACCATTGTTACCCTCCCCAAGAGTGGTTGAAAAACGAAGTTCATACTTTTTGTCGTGTTTGTTTAACTGGGTTCTCTTTATCTATTAGGACCTGTAAAAATCTGACAATGTTTAAGGTCAGTTATATTACTAAACAGATTATATTAAATATTGAACCTTGTAAAGGGTTCACAAACCTTTGAGCACCACTGTACTAATAGGTAAGCCTACTCGACAGTTTTAAGAAGGTTATTGGTGAAGTATCTGTCAATTAACAAGACATGGTCATTTTTGTTATTTACTAAGTGATCAGAAAAGCACACAACACTAACGGACAAGATCAACAAGCGTAAATTGAATAGCCAGATACTGCAGTAGGTTTGTCTTAAGCCAATCATTTGATTTCAGGACCGGGCTGACGTCAATGTTGTATTGACTCAATAGAAGCTATGAGATTAGATTATGAAAGGTTGAGGTGGGACATTGAAATGTGTTTCCCAAGTGTTTCTGATCACCTGTTAAACTCAGAGACTACACTACAAAAATGCCAAGAAAAAACCTTGTCATTCCGCATAATCGAATGACATGTCGGTTATTAAGTTATCCGTCATGCATTACTTAGATACATAGATTTCTTCTTTTAATGTCTAAATTGGCACTGAAAGGTCAGTCTTGATCCCTTGTGGCTTTAGAAATTGTAGAATTGTGTTTATCGCTATCGTGCAAAATGTGTCAACTACTTTTGTTTTGGGCTTCTTGGATGTCGGTAACCTGTATCCCCAGGCTGTACTGACTCACCGTCTCTGTTTATTCTCAGACCAACAGCAAGTCCTTCACGGCCAAGACTTCCTGTGTGCGACGGCGGTACAGTGAGTTTGTCTGGCTCAAGAAGAGAATGCAGAAGAACACTGGCTTGGTGTAAGTGAGAGTATTGTGTGAAAAAGGAGAATTGGGATCAGCAATGTGAATCATTTCTGTTTTGGGAGCAATGTTGTATTCTCTGTCCCCATCTGCACAATAGACCGGTCCCAGACCTGCCCGGTAAGTCCTTCTTCTCCTTCAGTGGTGAGGAGTTCCTAGAGAAAAGGAGGAAAGGCCTGCAGTCCTTCTTGGACAAGTCAGTACATCATTACCAATGACTCTCTATGAACCATTTTAATTACCGTATTTTAGCGAATATACCGTGCGCGGTATGCACGATTTTACAAATGGCACACCCTCCCTATGCGGTTTACCCGATATCCGGTGGCGCGCTATATGCCAAGATAACTACAGTCATTTTTTTTGTTCTGTAGTGTTGTTATAGACCAACTATTCCCAAAGTGGGATACAAAATAAATTGTGGTTCAACATGTATTTCAATATTCAAACGTGCCTATACTATTAAAGTGATGTTTTCATGTCTGAATAGCCCAGTCTCACTGGACATAATCTAATCTCATAATCACCACCTAGTGTCTGGATAAATGACAACATCATTTAAAATATCAAATAATTGGCATCCATCCAGATAAACTATAATTGTTTGTTTATTATAATTGATGTAGCTATAATGAATGAATGAATCCGATCTTCATTTATTGTTTAATGCCAATACAGGACAACAGGCACATCACCATATTTTCAAAACTCGGGGCTCAGACAACCCGGGGTTGGGGGATTCCATGTGTTTAATTACATTAGCTATATTTTATGTGGGCTATTACATTATTTGTATTAACAGCGCAAATTAAATTAAGTGCATCTTTCTGATGACAACACTATTAGTGTCAATAAAACAAAAAAATATTTTATTTCTGTATCATATATTTTTTTAAACGCAACTGAAGTGAAAAATGTAGAAAATATTTAGGGGTAAACGCCGATGTTCTGTACGAACCTTATAATGGACATCGCAATGAGCTAATTTTTCCAAGGTAATGTACAGAACAAATGTGTAAGGTGCTTAAACCACCTATGCAAACAAAAACATATTATTTATTAGTAGAAATTAGTGTTTGCATTTATATTCACATGCTTAATTAATACATTTAGGCATTTTCATAATTACGGCGCCGGGTGCTGCTTTTCTTCCTACATATGCCAATCTATTCATGGGGCACTGGGAAGAGAGATGGATATATAGATAGATTTATATTTATGATGATTTAAAAAATCCATATCACCATGGAAAATATATAGTCTATAGATTATATCCTACTAATATAGAATAGCACATATATTCTCCTCACAGAGGTTCTCTCTTAACTCATCAGATCCGAATTTCAAATGTACAGCAGAAAGGATCGACTTTTTAGATATTACCATTTATAAAATCTTGATATTTTGGAAACTACCATCTACCTCAAGCCACAGAGTATAACACACTTTTACGGGCAGACAGTATAGTCATAGACACCTCATAAAGAATACACCAGTTGGTCAAATCCTTAGACTTACAACATAACTGCAGTACTGCAGTAACTACAAATACTAAAGTGTTTTATTATCTGACAACAGGAAACGAATATGAAATTCATAGTTTTAGTTTTGATGTAAAAAAATAAAATAGAAACGATATAGTAAAAAAACTCATTGGGTTATTGCTAGGGGCACTATTCCGTATGATCATATCTCATCCAGTACGAGTGTATGGATGTGTCTTACGTTCCATACACTATCGAGCATATTGCTCAAAAGGTTGGAGTCATAATGAGTTTGTTTAAATTATGTTACATATGCCTTCCTAAAAACGGTCAGATGAATAATGTAGATGGCACCCAGATTGACATAAAGGCCCACCCGAAGAATAGTACAGTAGGCTATATGAATCAAACAGCATTCCATATTTATTCAGCAGGACAAATATCACAGCATTTAATTAGGCTAAATTATGGCCCTATTACAGATGAGATGCCTATTATTGTTTGTTGAAAATATTTGTTTGAAGAACAACATATTTCTCAATGCAACACACTTCTCTCCTTAGCAAAGTTTTACTTTTTACCAGTCAAGTGAGTAACGACGAAGTGTGACAAATAATTCACTCATGTTACATTACATGGCACCTTCTGTCAAGCTCGGAAATGTGGATGAACCTCATTGTACAGTAGCTTATGTTTCTTGCTGGTTTAAGAGATGAATCTGACTATTTGGATAATTAGGGGTGTGTTTATAGGCAAATCGTAGAGGCTGTGCATTAGCATTGATGCTAAGAACATGTGCGCAATGCTGATAATTTTTTACATAAAACAACATATCTTCAAGATGTACGAGGGTGCTTGTTAATCTCGGGTGCACGCTTTATGTGCTAAAATACGGTAATGGTGCTTACTTGTCCACACATTTGGTCATATTTGAGACTCCTAAAGTGAGTACAATGTTTTACGATGACCGTGGAATTAAAATAAATTTGTGTTTGTCTTTCTTCAGAGTGTGCAGCATGACAGTGTGTCTGTCTGACAGCCAGCTCCACCTCTTCCTGCAAACCCAGCTGCCGGTTGGTCACATTTTGGACTGTGTGCAAGGCCACACTCCCTTCACTGTGACAGAGGCCATCCTCAACTATGCCTCATCCAATCGGGGCTGGGTTCAGGAAGAGGGCGCGACCCAGGAGCCGATTCTGTTTCCCGTTCCTTATGAGTCTATGGAAAGGTAAGATTGCATCAGATGGCTAAGTGGTTAGGGAGTTAGACTTGAAGTCAGAAGGTTGCCGGTTCGATTCCGGACTGCCATATGTCGCTATGTGCTTTTTTAAAGTTACTTTACCGTAAGTTGCTCCAGGAGATGTCACTGTACTTACTATATGTTGCTCTGTATAAGAGTGTCTGCTAAGTGACTAAAATGTCAAATGTACCAAGTCAGTCACTAATGTTCAAGTCCAACTCAAGTTGAAAATTGGTATATCAGTATCTAAGTCCTGAAACTAAGCACTACAACACTTCTTCCTACTTTCAGGGTTTTCATATAATTATAGAGTATTGGTGTTCAATTGTTAATGGTGTTGTGGTGCTTTGGTGTCGAGTACTAAATGGTGTTGTGTAGGCCTGCACGATAAATCGTTATAAAATCGCAATCTCGATTCACCTGTTCACGTTTTAATTTGAAATTACTTTGATTTTAATATAATTTTTTTGCACAGACATGTTCAGATAGAGCCTGTATCAGGGCCAAATTTAGTTCAATGTGTTATTTGTCACTATGTTCGGTAGCCTACTGTACTTAAATTGCCAGTATGTACTTTATTTTCTTTATTCATTAAAGCCTCTTATGTTTACAGGCTTGTGGTGATGCGCAATGTGCTATAGATGCCAAATAAAATCTGTGTTTTGTTACTTCATGAGAAAAAAATTGGGGCAGAGAATCGTCATATCAATTCTAAGCAAAAAATCGCGATTTATATTTTTTCCCTGAATCGTGCAAGCCTAGTGTTGTGTTGTAGTGCTTTGGTGTTGAGAACTTAATGGCCTTATATCTTTGTACAGCCCTGCTCCTCATGTACCCAGCATGCAGTGTGAAAAGCCTCAAACGACTCTGACCGTCACCTCCAGTGAGGGTGTTCAGACACAGGTGTTCCCATCTGACGCCCAGGACATGGACACTTTGGAGTTAGTGCTCTGTGACACCCGGGCTACATCCCAACCTTTCATCCGGGATAACCCTGATGTAGTCCAGGTAAAGGCCGTCATGGAGATACACAGCCCTGTGGAGACAGGGTTTAAGCAGAACAGCCATGAGGAAATGACCCCAGAGATGATTGACTGTGAAGAGGTGATCCAGCAACCAGGGGATTGTCAGCAGGAGACATCTGTGGAAGTGCTTTGTGATAAGGACAGCAGCTTGGAGGATGAGGGCGTTGAGGAGTTGAAGACTGAGAGCTTCACTAACCTGATTACAGAGACCGTTCCTCCTGAACATGTTAGCCTGGACACCGACAGCATTGGGGATATTAGTTACCAGCATGCAGGAGTGCACTGTCAAGACGCCACAGGCCTGGATGAAGAGTGTGTTTCAGTAGAAAACCCAGAGCAAGAGACCCATACAGACAACACACCGGAGACCAACCCTCACCAACAGTGTAGGTCAGAGCTAAACATCCATGAAGAGACACCTCTAGATGGAGACAGTCTAAGTGAGACACCCCTGGAGGACCTAAGCCCTGCGGAAGAAGGTCAAGAAAGCATCACTCAACACCAAACTATGTTAGGAGAGGTCAGCAACACAAACACAGCCGTTAAACTGGAAAACGCGGACGAGACAAAGTCCCAAATAGAAGTCGTCCTGAATAAAGTGTGTCATGAGGTTACAACTCAAGAGGTGGAAAGCGATCAACACTCAACTCAAGAGAAGACTGTTCCCCATAACATTGAACAAATACACATTGAGCTGGATGCAGCCCAAGAGGCAGAGAGCGACAAGGAAATAAACGAAGAGGAAAGGAGTATCGAGAATATAGAAACAACATCCAATGTGAGCAGCATCGAGGAGAGCGACACTTATGAGTCTGCCAACGATGACAATGCAATCCAAGACAATAGTGACTACATGGATACTTCAAATGGGAAGAAAAACCTCAAGACAGGACCCGCTCAGGCAGTCTGCACCACTGACATTTTAATGCCTGAAACCAACCAAGAAACCTCGCATGAACAGATCCCAGCTAAGGAACTTGGTTATCAGGGGACCAATGGTGTCACATTCAAAGTGGATGGGGACGTTTCGGTCGACAGTTGCTCAGCGAAAACACTTGAGCGTACGTCTTCAGATCAAGTTGATGGTGGAGCCGAGGTAAAGGACAGTAGGATTCAAGAGAGCAATCATCTGGGGTCTGGAGTTGATCTTACAGACATCTCTACAGCTGTCGGGGTTTATTCTGAGGCCTCGTCAGGCGCAGGAAGGAATTGCTTCAATGCTGCTACCAACCAGAATGTGGGCCCACAGATGGACCGCTAGATATTAAGCTATTTACGCTTAATCTGGACAACAGATGGGAGGTTTTGACAATTTGTTCAGCCAAAGACAACTAGCTTCTCAGTCACTTGTTGACCTGTTCTCACACTGTTCCTTCTCCTCCCTCCAGTTGAGCCTGGCTACACTGATTTTCTTGTTTAGATTAACCTTCTCTTTTAGGTTGTAGAGAGGGCGTTAAGTTATGGGACCTCTACAATATATCATGCTATCGGTTTTATTAATGTCTTCATTAGTGTCATCATGCATGCATTCCGTTTGGTGTACTGCCATGCTATTTCGTTTTCTGGGATCAACCTCAACAAAGAGTGATGATTTGTTCCATTTAAAAAAAGGACAAGATAGTGAACTTCAACACCCATCATCTTTGATTATGAAAAATATCATTCACTCGTTAGGAAATGTAGTCTTAATTAAGTGCACTGATTTCACCCAAATTGGCAATTTTAATGTATTAGATTTATATATTTTTGAATAAATATAGTAGCTAACATGCAATTTAGACCATTTTTCCTAACAGTGATTAATATGTGAGTAATCCAATACATGTATTAAAAGCCACTCATAGCTTTCATATTTTTTTGTGATATTTCTTTCCCCATTTTTCTCCCCTCCTAACTCCCCTCTAATCCTGCCTTGTCGGCAGCTCCGCAACTCCTTGGACAGATCTGTGGGATAGCGAGGGTCGCGTACGTGGTTCATCCAACCACGTCGCCCCGCCGCCAAAGCTTTTTACACTGAGAATCCAACACGGAAGTCTCGGATCATGTATGGGATGATTACGTTCACTGACTATACTTCTGCGGTTGAACCCACAGGGGCCCGATCTGGAAATGAGTTGCTGGAGAGCAACATGGCAGGATAGATAATCTGATTAATCTAACTCAAATCCTGACAAATTCATACAAGAATAGTAGCATCAGTTGGCAAAATGCTTAAAAACTGTAGTGAAAGTTCCAAAAATAATTTGAAGAAATCACATTTTTTGTCAATTTAAAATAAATAGTTTTTTGAAGGACTAACTTCATCAGTCAACTCTCTCACTCAGGGAGAACAGGGTCATACTAGCGCAAGTGCTACATCAGTAGGCTGTATCGGTCTGTGCAGATAAATGTGTGTCATAGAACTTTGTTAAATAACAATCATTTGAGTGAAAAACAAATGTTCTTTCGAAATGAAAACGACAACATTTTGAATCGCAACTGCTTTTGGTACATAAAATATAAATTTGTATAGTTAAATTTAGTTAAATGTATATTGTGTAACAACTTGTTCAATTTGTTAAAAATGCAGACTTCTTTTTATAAATTCACACTATGCTCTGTTAATAATATATTCTCAATCAGGGAGGATATCAGATTAAGAATGTATATCTGATAGACTAATGGTATGTTGTGTTTAGAAACTATTGAAGTATGAATTTAGTAGACTGCATTTTTGACTTTTTTAACGTCTTGACGTCTCACTAGCACTGGGCTGGAAAGAAGCACGTGATCTGGTTTCTCTTCAGAAAAGGTATGTTTGAAACCACACAACTGACATTAATAAAACAAAATGTATATTTTATGTACCAAAAGCAATTGGGCATCCAGATTTCGGTGTTTTCTTTGCGAAAGAACATTAGTTTCACACGCAAATGATTGTTATTTCACAAAGTTGTATCAAACACATTAATCTGCACAGACCCATATAGCGTATTGATGTAGCACTCAGGCTAGTTTAACTCTGTTCACCCTGAGTGAGAGACCTGACTGATGAGGAAAACCATCAAAAAATTACTTCAAAAAATTTAGGAACATAGACAAGTTATAGAATCTTGCTGTTGTTCCCCTTTAAGTACAGTTGAAATAGACATTTAAAACTAATTATATTCCTAAAGTGCAGTGAAATATTGTTTATTTATTTACTTGGGACAGTGCACATTAATCAACAGTCGTACACTTCTGTACAGACTGTAAATGAGCCTGATTATAGCATAGATGCTAATTTCCATCTGTAGTCCCAAACCTAACCTGCATGTTTTTTTGATGGTGAACCCATCACATTTAAATGGAGGATTTATTGAGGACCAAAGGAGAACTTATACTGATATTGGGGTGAGATTGGTGTGTGGCAAAATTTGGTGGCTTTTTTTGTAATCCTTTTTATTAAATTTGACAATAGTATGAACAAAGAAATGAATGCACATTATATCATTCAAATCTATGTTGTATGATTTCATGTAAATTAATAGATCAGTTTGAAAGATCAACTTACAACTTAACAAATGAATGCGATAATAATGTTTCTAACTACAGAAGTAATTTAATCTGAGATGATGGGTGTCATGGTTTGCTGGATTGACTTGGAAGAGCTCATGACATGTGGTTCGTCTTATTGTCATTCTTCTAGGCCATGTTGTGGCCAAGGCTACATAGAGACTCGCTTTACTAACCTGTTGGTCCTTGGTGTATTTAGTCACCATATAGAGGTAAACAAACTTGGCAACAATGGTAGACTTTACAAATAATTTTCAACATGTTAACACAATTTTGGTGAGGGTTACCATATTACACGAGCTGGTTTAGGTTCACATTCTTTTATTTCATGGAACTGTCAAACAGAGTTGTCTTAGTGTTTAACACATGCTCTCTCTTTATAATTCACCAAAAATAAGAATAATTAAATGTAAAAAAATTTGGTCTTCAAATAGAGTGGTCTGAAAAATAGAAGAGGGATATGCTTTAGAAGTGAATCTACTTTTTGTGGCCCCAGCTGTTTTGATTTTTTATTTTCTTAATGTAACACTGATAAAATGGACCAAGTTATTTATCTAAGTACCGATTGAAACAGCTGTTTCCTGTGTAGTTATAACCCAACGTTAGATTCATTAGATTCACGATAACTGGAGCTCTCTTTTACTGGGTGTGTGAAACATGATGTGTGGAAGGTTACTATAGGCTACCTTTGGTTAGGTTACATTCTCTTACAACCGGGACACTACTGGTCTCATGCTTACCAAAATTCTTTCATCTCTGCCTTTTGCTCTGACTCATTTTAACAGGTGCATTATTTATTTGAGCTCAAGTACAACATTTTAACAAGTGCGTTACTAAGTTTTAATTGGCAAAAATATTAATTAATGTACCCATTTCCATGACAAATTACAGTATCATTATTTTAGACTGGTGTACAAGTGCAGTATTATACCAACTTAAAATATCCACAAGCCATGAATGCAAAATTGCTTTGGAACATTTTTTTAATTAGAAATGTTTTCTCAAAATTAACATTGCATGTTGTATTATTACTAACCACTCCAGTCCTCTGATTATTGTTCCTGCTGAAAATAGCTTGCAAACAAATCATTTTGAGATGACAAAACAGTATATTCAACTGCTGGTAGTAGCCTTATGAAACAGATGGAGAAGTGCTTCCCCCATCTCCAAACTACCTGCTACACTTCATTTTGATTTCGTTCGGTGAGTCAAGATGAGGTCGCATTCTGGGAAATGTGTTGCTGGAAGCGCTGGGCAATTTGAACGGGTTGATGTGAATAAAGTGGCTTTTTAATGGATGTCATTTAAATATATATTGTCAGCCTTTGATGTATATTGTCAACATTTACATGTTGTAAAAAGCAAAGAAATACAAAGAAAGCCCAACAATAAAGATCATTCTTAATATTGTCACTTGGGTTATTCCAGTTTGAAAGTACAGTACATTCACATTCCACCTCTTTGGAAAAGATGTCAGAGCAAGCCTGACCCCTTGTGGCCTGCATGTTTGATTTCAGCATTTAAATAAACATTTTCTCAGACAACAGTGCAATTAAATAATTATTTTGGTTTCTAGCCTTTTATACCAAATTTTAAACATTTATTTTTAGCATTGAAGCAGCATCAAGACAGTTGTTTTGGTAAAAGTTGCATATCTGAGAGTTATTTAGTTGTGTAATTTTCTGCAGGAGTAATACAATATACCTCAGTGGATGGAAACAGTCCAAAATGATTTGTAATAAGTCTCGTTATAAAATTCTAAAAAGTTCAGAAATTAACTGAACTTAAATTAAAAGTTTTTAAATTAAATTAAAATTAAAAGATAAGAAATTAATGTAGAACTAATGATGTTTGCCAAATTAAAATTATATATTCTGTTTGGAAAGCCCTGTCTTTTAAAACATTTTTATCTTTCAGTATTATATTTTGGGCCTTATCTGTCCAGTCTGGTACAGGCAACTAGACTGCAAAATAAATCTCAGAAATTGAACTTTCACCAAATCAACTGTCTGGATGATGCTTCAACAATTAAAGAGAGAGAAAATTATGTCTAATGTGCTAAAAAATGAAATGTCATTTTAAAGGTGCACACAATGTCCTTTAAAATGTAGACAATCCCCCAGTTCACTCAGAGTTGGGGGTTTCATATCTTTGTAACAGAGGCATACTATTTCCTAAATGTCTGGTCATTTCCTTACACACACGGACACAAATACATTGGACCTACTGTACACTACCTGTCAAATGTTTAGGAACACCCATGAATTTATAGAAAGTGATACCTTCATTCACTAGGGTGTCATTATACTGATCAGAAATAATAGTCAAAGCATGATTCATTATGGTTGATCCAAAGGTTTCATTATTAGAACACATAATTATTTGCTGTTGAAAATTTGGCTTTGCTGTTGTATGTGATTAATTAATCATATAAATCCATTATTTCCAACAGTGATAAACATTAGCAACATTGTTAACTTCTTGGATATATATGTAAATTAATTGAATGCTACCTTGGTGAATTTCTATGAAAAACATGGAAATCCCTTGGTGTTGTAAACTTTTGACCTATACTGTGTATTGAACAGAGGAAACCATCACTAGAATATTCTCTAGTTTCATGTGCAGATACTCAGAATGTCTACCTCATAGTCAGTTTATGCATGGAAAGTAAACTTTGTCTTAAACACCAAAAATAAACGATACGGCAATTAGGTGTTTTTTTCTGATTTCAAACAACCAATAATGATATAAAAAACAGACAATTGTAACACACCAATAATGGGAACATTCACATTAACAGTTTTGCCATTTAGCTGAGTAACTCATCCAGAGTCTGTTACAAAGGCAAATGACCCTAACAGCATTGCATTACATTATACATTAATGAAAAATCTCAGTTTGTCATCAGTTTTAAAGAGTTCATAATGTGTGACATAGCGTTCCTAGATTTTTGTAGGACATTTTAATATTTTCTTTACATGGCGTACTATTAAATAATATTTCCCCAATTCAACGATGAAGTCAATGATGGTAGAGCCAAGCATTACTTAGTATATAAAAAGAAACCCTCAATGCTGATTGAAATTTCACACCATGGGTTTGTGTAGTTCTACTCGCAGCCACCAGAGGGCGTAAATGGCCAGTCGACTGTCATGAATAGTGTACACATCCCCTCATACAATGGCTATCTAAATAGGTGTCAGGAGCCTTGTTATGGCGCGAGTCCATTATATTAGTCTATAGTCCTAATGATAAGAGAGGAGCTCAGAGGATGTACGCAGGCTGCAGGAAGTCTTTGGGGACGATACCGATGGTACCATTCAGCTCACCAACCCACCAGCCATGGATGTTATACTCCTAGAACAGAGACGAATCACAGTGAGGAGGAGGGTTTACTCCAATGCATAACAGACCACCATCGTCATAGGTTTAAAACAGAAAATACTGTAGCAATGACTCAACATGGCTATTGGTTTGTAATGTGTCTTACTTTGATGGGGTGCATGTACAACATCTGGAACCCCAGGGATACAATACCTCTATTGATCAATCCATTTTATATCACATTTACATGGAGAGAATATATATTTCAAGAACTATTTTTCCCTCCCCTGGCTGTCTATCTAAGCACTGCTGTGATAGATCCTACCTGCTCAGTAAGTGGTCTCTCACAGAACTACAAAATCTTAGAGTAGAGCCAGAGGGAACATGCCTAGTCATAATGACTGGTGGCTAGACATAAATAATGTATGAGTGGTAGCCGGACAAAGATAATGTATGAATGGTGGCTGGACTGAGTTAACATATGAGTGAGTGGTGACTCGATTGAGATTACGTATGAGGGAGTCGTTGGACTAATTTAACGTATGGGTGAGTGGTGGCTGGACTGAGGTAACGTATGAGTGAGTG